>JAYMTQ010000071.1:0-25545 GCA_036897385.1 Geranium incanum | reverse complement strand
TGAATTTAGTTAAGATTTAATCATAATAAATTTAAATAAAATATTAATGTGTTTACTTTACTTTTGATCTGAACTTCATTTAACAAAACTTTGAGCTATGAACATTTAAGAGTGTAGTTGCAATTGTAAGATTCCAACTTACTTTTCACATTTATGCACCAATAATAATTAACATAGAACAAGTCAATATGCTAAAAGTGATTTAAAAATTGATTCCTCAATAATGAGACAATTGCAATTGAGGCAATAGTCTATTGTCCTATAATTACCATAGCCCACCAAAAGATAAACCTCTTACCTAAAATGTAAAAAAATAGCTACCAATAGAACACATATAAATGCATTAAAGAGGAGGTTAGTTCTTTATTTGATGCATTTCCGTAACTTCATATGCCTCAGTTTGTAGTTGACTTCCTACATTTGGTATTTATGTCATGAAGCTTCCTTTTTTAGCGTATTTTCTTTTGATGATGTTGCTCACTCTTGCTAGTGTGTTAGTGGAGGATGTTCAACGAGCAAATAATGCATCTCTAACAAACATGGAGGACACAATGGTGAAATGAATATGTTGAATTATACAATCAATATGAATTACACAACATATAAACAATTTCAAAATAAAATTAGTTATATATTTGTGTTCTGATCAGCTGAAATGAAACATTTTGAAAAACATATTAAAGAATAGAATATTGAATTACTGGTATAGAAATGAAATATAATACTAGATCAATGTTGTCAATGGCTGATTTGAGTTTCTAACCCTTGGTAATATATTTTGAGATTTATTTTATTGTTAAGTAATTTATTTAACTACAAGGTTATTAATGTCTTTTCACTATCCTTTAAACGGTGTTAGATGCTTTTCAACTTAAAATTTGCATAGGGATACAAAGTTGCCCATTTCATTGTATACCAATATAAATCGTAAAACTTGCATAGTATAAATATATAAATTGAAATTTCTCCTAAAAGTATTAAAAGTCAAAATAACTTTCCTTCTCTTAGGATCGAAACAAACTTACATATATTTTTTGTAACCGACAAACCTCCTCCTAGGATTTTTGTGAGTCCACGACATTTTGAATGAAGCATACATTTTACATTGATATTTCAATTCTTTTCTCTCCATTTCACCGCCTTGTTCTTCAAAAACGAAATCTAATCCTGTACACTCGGCCAATAAAAAAATGTAACTCTCTTAACTTTTCATCTTACCAAGTGATAGAAGAGTATTTTGATCAATACTCATAATTATTCGGCACATGTTTTTACACTGACTGTGACTCGTGGATCTTAAACGAACTTAAGAAAATTGTAAACATAAAATAATAATCAAATATAATTACATGTTTATAGAGACAAGTCATGTGTAATTATATTACCATTTTACATTTATAAAAAAAATTAAAAATTTTCTCCTAACACATATATTGGGCAAAACAAACAAGTCATTTGAATCAGTCAACCAACTTGGATGTTTACAATATTTTACAACTCATTATGCTCCTCCCTTAGTTTATCATAAGAACTAGTTTAAGAAATTAGCATAATTGCAAGATGGATACATTGCATGTGAAAGGGGACATTCTTGTTTGTGGTCACTCCTAAGACAAAGGAAAATAAAATCACAAATATGTATAAAAGAAGATTTTGTACGTTTAATTTAGAGAGTAGTGCTCTTGGACAAGTTGGGTCAACCAAACTACACCATTAATACGTGGTTGAAGACTTCAATTATGGTTGGCTCATTCTACCATTTATTTATTTGGGATGAATTTTTAAATAATTCAATTTTAAGTTTGATTGAAATTTCTTGAGCAATCAAAGCTTCATCGACATTAAAACCCAAGCTCAGATATTAAATTATTCTTAAGTCTCAATAATTTTAACCAGTAGCTTCCATAGAGATAAAAATCAGGTGATTTTGATCAAACATAATCAAGACTAAGGTGTCTGTGGGACCCAAATTTTACAGAAACGCACGGAGCGATTTAAGATAATGAACCGATAAAACCGGGTTGGAATATCCGAACAGCCAAACCAAACGCGTTTTCGAAGTCCCAAAGCCCTCAAAAACAAAAACCTTGTCTTCTGAGAATATGGTGCTTGGTCTCTTCTGCTATGCCACCTATTCCATTGTCGTTTTTGAGGTAGGTGTGTAAGCAGATACCCAATACTTCGAAGAAACAAATACAAGATTTTACGCGAATACGTGTGGATTGCCACAGCCAATCTGTTTCACAACTTGGCTTAGCTGGTCTAAAAATCCAAACTTTGAGCTCTCCTCCTTATATCTTTTGCCTTATTGTTCTTGATATCTCAGGTCCTGTTCATTTTCTCTCTTGGGTATTTGTTGAATTGTTCATTTTTTCATGAGCAGTTGTTCTTGTTGGACGGTTTCTTAGTTTCTATACTGTTTTGGGGCTTTTTTTAGTTCGTTCTCAGTGGTCCATGAAAATTTAGGATTTTTCTTGTATTTATTATTTTAGTGGTGATTGATTCAACCACTTGATCAAGATAGGTTTTTGAGTTTTGTTTCTTTATGGGTTTGTTTGTGTTCATCATTGGAATTGCGTTGACTCCTCTGGGTTCATTTGGGTTGTTGTGTTTTGTTTAGCAGAGCTCCAATTGAGATTGGTTTGCGCTATTTGGTTACTGTTCATTACTGGTTTTTCATTCACATCCATATCCATTTTGTCTTGGTTTAAGGTTTGGTGATAATTACAAGGAGGTTTTGTTTGATTTGGGGGTTTGTTGGAGTCCATGTTGTAAGCTAAATTGGTTTATTTTTCCTTAGTTTGGAGTGAGATATTTGGGTTTGACCTGAACATGGTGCTGAGAGTCTGATCTGGAAAATTAGATCTTTTTCTTGATGAGTGAAATTAGATATTGATGTTAAAAAGAGAGGCATTTTTTACAAGTAATTGAGATGGGTAATACCTGTGTTGGACCTAGCGTCTCCAAGAATGGTTTCTTCCAATCAGTCTCTGCTGTCATGTGGAAGACAAGAGTGCCTGATGACTCCGTTTCCAATGGTAATGGAGATCATGTCAACGAGACTACGGAAAAGGAACCTGAATCGCCTATGCCTGTCCAAAACAAGCCCCCGGAGCAGCTCACAATGCCAAAACCAGAAACAAGGCAGGAACAGCAGCCATTAAAGCCCAAGAAACCCGCCCAGATGAAGAGGGTGTCAAGTGCAGGGCTGCGAGCAGGTTCGGTGTTGCAGACAAAAACTGGCAACTTCAAGGAGTTTTTCACATTGGGGAGGAAATTGGGACAAGGACAATTTGGGACGACGTTCCTTTGTGTAGAGAAAACAACAGGGAAAGAATATGCGTGCAAATCAATTGCCAAAAGGAAGTTGGTTACAGAAGAGGACGTGGAGGATGTTAGGAGAGAAATCCAGATAATGCACCACTTGGCAGGGAACCCTAATGTCATATCTATCAAAGGGGCATATGAAGATGCTGTGGCAGTTCATGTTGTTATGGAACTATGTGCGGGAGGTGAACTGTTTGATAGGATTATTCAGCGGGGACATTTCACTGAAAGAAAAGCAGCTGAACTTACCAGGACTATAGTTGGGGTTGTGGAAGCTTGTCATTCTCTTAGCGTGATGCACCGTGATCTTAAACCTGAGAATTTCTTATTTGTCAACAGCCAGGAGGATTCACTCCTCAAAACTATTGACTTTGGATTGTCCATCTTCTTTAAACCAGGTAATAGAAAAGATCGCTGGACTTCTTGAAATCCTTAGAATTATTCTTATTATGATATCTTTCTTACTTTGCATGCCGATTAAGGAATTCAATTATCTGTATAAGTTTGATACTACGCACCACATGCATTTGTTATCTCCTGAACTCTTAATACTGTCACTGTGTGCATTTGATGTTTGCAATAGCTTTTTTGGTGAAAGGCTGCCCTCTTTCCTTTCAGTTTCATAATTGGATAGGCACATTACATTGGCTTAAAGTTTCGGTGTGATTCTTCAGGCAAACTTAGAATAAGGCAGTCAAAACCAAAGGTATCATCTTTTCTATGTGCTAAGTGATCATTTACCTAGGCCTCCATCCATCCCAAAATTGTTTTTCGTCAGTTACTTAGCCATAGAATACCATTGAAATCCCTCTATAAGAGAGGACATGAGGGTGAATACACCTATTTGGATAAGCCTGCATGTAAAAATTGCTGTTTAATATGGAACTCTTTCTCTCTTTCTCTAGTGTGTGATCTTTGTTAGTCTGACAGTCTAGTTGCTCTTGGTAGAGTGTATCATAGTCATTGATATGACACTTCTTGTAGCTGAGGATTTTAACCCAATACCTCTAATCAATAGTTTACCCTTTTCGTCTCTTAGATGAAAGATTTACAGATGTGGTTGGCAGCCCATATTATGTTGCACCAGAAGTTCTGCGGAAGCGTTATGGTCCCGAATCAGATGTTTGGAGTGCTGGAGTGATACTTTACATTCTATTGAGTGGAGTGCCTCCTTTTTGGGCCGGTGAGACTATATACAAAAATATAATGTCTCTCTGTAAATTTCCCCCAATATTTGTTGTTCATATTTTAATTGGCCATTTTATAGAAACTGAGCAAGGGATATTTGAAGAGGTCCTGCATGGAAATCTTGACTTTGAATCAGACCCTTGGCCTAGCATCTCTGAAAGTGCAAAAGATTTGGTCAGGAAAATGCTTGTTCGAGACCCTAGAAGGCGTCTGACTGCCCATGAAGTTTTATGTGAGTCATTTCGGTTGTTTTACTTGCCTGCTTTGTTTCTCTTGATAAAGTAGTCAAAGATCTACACTAATACCACTCGCCACCTTATTGTTGACACCAACTGTAAGTTATGGTGCTTCAAACTGTGGATGCAAATTTTGTTGCCCAGAAATCGTTGTTCAGGTTTGTTGGTGGAGTAAACCTGCTTGAGCATAAATTTTAGGCTGTTCAAAACGGTGTTACTGTTAGAAGTGGGATGTTATTTTACTGTTAACGTGCTATTCAAAATTTTGCAGGCCACCCTTGGGTGCAGGTTGATGGTGTAGCTCCTGACAAGCCTCTTGATTCTGCAGTTCTATCTCGCTTGAAGCAATTTTCCGCTATGAACAAACTCAAGAAAATGGCTTTGATTGTAAGTCTAGGGATTCATCATATATTCACATATTGAATGTGATCATAAGTTGGAAATTTTATTGGTTTCATACAAAATTAACGATACATTCTGTAGGTCATTGCGGAGAGCTTATCTGAAGAGGAGATAGCTGGCCTGAAAGAAATGTTCAAGATGATTGACACCGACAACAGTGGTCAAATCACCTTTGAAGAGCTCAAGGCTGGACTGAAGAGAGTCGGAGCTAATCTTAAGGAATCTGAAATTTATGATCTAATGCAAGCAGTAAGTTCCATATCGGCTGTAGCTTTCAATGGTCTGACCTAAGTGATTGAAAAAAAGTTATGGTTCCCATGTTATAGATACGTTTCTGTTAGGACCCATCTTATGGTTGACCTAAATTATTCCTCATCGAATTGCAGGCGGATGTAGATAACAACGGAACAATCGATTATGCCGAGTTCATAGCTGCAACATTGCATCTAAACAAAGTTGAGAGGGAAGACCATTTATTTGCTGCTTTTAACTACTTCGATAAGGATGGGAGTGGGTACATCACCGCAGACGAGCTCCAACATGCCTGTGAAGAATTTGGACTGGAAGATGTGCGCCTCGAAGAAATGATCCGAGAAGTTGATCAAGACAATGTAAGCAACTTCTTTCACACCAAGACTACACATCCGTGCTACTCGAGAGATAATTCTGACATTTTTCATGTAAATATTGCAGGATGGCCGTATAGATTACAACGAGTTTGTTGCCATGATGCAGAAAGGAAGCGTGACAGGAGGTGTTGGCAAGAAAGGGTTGCAACATAGTTTTAGCATCAACTTTAGAGATGCTGTAAGAGTTTAGGTTTCATTTTGTGAGGAGGAACCAAAATGGTATAGTAATGAGATCAAGTGGGACTTTTAGATATGGAAGTTTGCAGATTAAGTTTCAATGTTTTCTTCTGCAGAATGAAACAAGGTTTATTGTGCTGTTTGGAGGGACTTTGTGTTATTCCTTAATTCATTCAAATGTGTTTGGATTGTTCCTTTCTCTGTTAGGGGGCTATTCCCTTTGGACTATAATGTAATTTCAACTATATGGATTCCAGGAGAGAGATTAAGGTCTTGATACTTATTTTCAATATCTCAATTATGTTTTGATGATTATTCTCTTACATATAAGTTATAACTGTTGTTTTTACTTCATTTATTTGTATTTGAACATGAAATTTTTATAACAGATTTATCGAAACCACCACAAAAAATGAGATATTGGATTCTTGATTTATTAAATGGTTCAATTGTAATAAATTGTGATTTTCGACTTGATAATCATTTTAAACATTTTAAATCATCAAACTTTATATAATAAATACAAGGGATAATCTTATAAAGGTACAGCTGACCCGACTCACATAACATAACTACGTTTTTTGTTTGTGTTAATTAACACTTTTGGATTTAAGTACGAAATGATTAAAATATCTCTAAATATATCATTCAAAATTTTAAATCTACGTCCTAATTAATTAAAAAAAAGTGTTTTATGAGGATCCCTAAATGTAAATCCATCTATGATCATTTGAACATTTACAGACTGATGCATCTGTGACTCACTGTACTTGCATATCTATGATAGAAAACAACACTCACTTGCCAGTTGTATTTGTGTCCAGTGCAACTAGAACACAGGTCAACAGGCTGTTCCAATCCAATCATCAAAGTTGACACGCGGCGGCTTCGTATCTGTCTGTCATTTATGACTAAACACTGTTACCAGACGTTACGATCAAAACGTTAGCCGTAGAAAATACGATACGATACGATTACGATAAACAAAGTTTGTTAATTACCAAAAATAAAAAGCCCTATTTCCACTCTCTCCAGCTTTCACCACCATAGCCACGACCACTCATGGCGGCGGCGCGTGAGGAGCGCCATTACGATCCCGAATTGGGCACCGGCGGGAAGTTCCGGAAGCGGAGGCCCAAGGCTTTGACGCCGTACGATCGCCCCGCCGGCGGGTGGTTGTCCAAGCTGGCCGATCCCGCCCACCGCCTCATTTCCGCCGGAGCTCACCGTCTCTTCTCCTCCGCCTTCCGCAACGGCCTCTTGCCCCCACCGTCGCCAGGTTCCTTTTTTGCTCTATAGAGAGCTTTAATTTGTTTATATCATTGGAGCATGATGTAGGAAACAGTTTGCTTGATTCGGAATTTTAGGGCTTTTGAAGGAAAAAAAAGCTTCCTCTTGATTGTGGAAATGGTTTGTTGTTTGCATTTGAAAATGTAAGTTCATTTGCTGTTAATGTTATAGTTTCTTGATCTGCTCTGGGGTTTGGGGCTTTATTATGTTTGAAACAATAATCATTCTTTTGGTTCATTATTTAAAGATTGCTACATAAGTAGGTTTAAGTATAATTTCTTAAGCACCTGGAAAAAAGAATGTGTTTTAGATCTATGTGAAGCCTTGCAGAGGCGAAATTGATCTGATTACCTTTATTCCTTACATATGTGCATGCTTGGTATGATGTAAATGTGTTGTTCTCTCTAAACCATGCACAATGGTTAACCATTGCAATCTGTTTATTGGAGTATTCACGAGGACTTTTCTCAGATTGTTTAGTTGAGTGTGAAGGAGGAGGTCTTTTAGGTTAATTGGTCATTTGTTTGAAAATATCTAGTTCAACAAATTTCCACTCTCTTGGTTATTATTTTTGAAGTTTCGATGTTCACATAACTCACATTTTGTATGCATCTTACAGAGGCTAGCCGAGAGCCAAGGGATAAACAACAAGAAGTAGTTTCTTCAGTAAGTTTTGAGATTTAACTATTTTAACCGACAGATATCCTTGTATACATACATCTCTGTACATTTTTATTAATTTATTTGAGATATTTGCTTGTAAAATTGTCCTTAAGGATCCTCCTGGTGCCCAAGAAGTGCTTAACAACCGGAGTAATAGTTCTAACAGAGGCGGGTTAACTGAACTTGAGCAAGTTTTAATGCAAAAGACATTTTCCAGGTAAGTGTCGGCTTCTTATTTAATCAGCAATTGTATGTATCAAGATTCGAATTTAAGCTCTCACTTATATAGAAGTGGGCTCTTTGCCGCTTAACCCAACTTATATTAGTAACAGGGTTCGATTGTTTGTGCAAGTAACTATAGATGATAATTTGCATGTGTATTTTTTGAGCTGCAATAGTTCATTGGTCTTGCACGTTCACATTTATCTTCTTTTTTTTCTTATCAGCTGTTAACGTTTACCTGTATCAAGAAGAAAATTATTCTGATTCTTAAGCTGATGCCTCATTGTTTATATGTGATTAGAAATACCATTTGGTTATTGCCATAAGTTAATCCTGAATAGATTTTCAAGTTTATGCTCAATTACACCTCAATAAAAAAAGTTTGAAAATGAGGGATAACTTTGCACTGGAATGAATTGTTGCGGCTTGAAGCCCGTACTTCAACAGGTCTTTACCAGTGCTAGTTATGTATCATTTGAGTCAAATGCATACAGCCTAATGAAAAGTACAATATCACATAATGAAAACATGTTTTAGTTTTATATTATTTGATGATGTACTTTTCATTGGACGAAATTGTACCTTTTATGGTTTTTAGTTTTCACGTTAAGGGATAGTTTTTACTTAATCCTCCCTCAATGCATTCATTAGTAGTTTCGGAAATAACTCCTAGCTAAAATTGTTTTATCTTTTCCTTATTCATAAATTATCATGGCATTTGAGTTGTTTTAAAGGTTGGTCTCATAAATTGTGAGTATCACTTGTTTCTCGAAATGTGCTTATATTGTTGCTATAATTGGTTATAACCCTGGTGATGCAACTCCACCATGTCCTTATCATATTAATATATTATAATCCATTGTTCTTATGCTGTTATGCTGAATACACAAAATGTCGTTTACATGGCAGAGCTGAAGTTGATCGATTGACAACCCTATTATGTTCAAGATCAGATGAAATGCTTGTGAAGGATGAAGAGAAAAGATTTGAAATGGTTCCTCCAAAAAAGGTGACATTTCTTGAGGGGAAGGAGGGATACTCAAATACCCCATTGCAAGAGAACATGAATAAGAACCACCCCACTTCAACTCCTGACGTCAGGGCAGTTGTAAGAAGTTCGCCCATATTCTTACTTCTATATTTTATACTCCTGCTATTGTGGGTGATATCTTTTCACGATGGCTTAAAATATCCTCAGGTTCTTGATGATGGTGTTGCATCACCTGCAGAGATTGCAAAGGCTTACATGGGAAGTAGGCCTTCGAAAGTATCCCCTTCAATGTTAGGTTTCTGGAGTCAAACATTCAGGGAAGATTCAAATGTAATAAACAGTCCTCCTCTTCCTCCGAGGTCACCTATCATGTCACTTGTACCCAGGGCTTCTGACCATTTTTCTGTTCCTCTAAATGGTTTTATGACCCCAAGATCTCGAGGCAGATCTTCCATACATAATATGGCTCAACCTCCATATTCCCGTGTTAACCGGACCTCTGCCATCAAGGTTGTATTTTAAGCGGATGTTAAGTAACTTGTGTTTATTTTGGGGTTTGTTATTTCTTATACTTTGGTAGTTTCAGAATGCTGCGCCTATAACTGATACTTACGGTTGGCAATCATCATCAAAATATGACTTGAAGCTGAATAGGCCTTCTGGATCTCAACAACGGGTATACTTCCATAATATAGTCATGTTATTTGCATGCTGCTCTTGAGTTCACCGTCAAATTTTTATTTCTTGACTTGTTTCATTCACCTGTAGGCCTTGAAACGCTGGAGTTCAGTATTAGACAATGACATAGGATCTGTTGGGCCAATGCGTAGAATTCGTCAAAAAGCCAATATTGTATCTCGAAAAGGTTTAAGTTCGCCCATTCCTGTCCAGTACCCTTCATCCTCCATCAGAATGCTAACAGAAAAAGACGATAACATCATGCCTGGTACAACCTTTACCCCTGTCCCCTCCAAGTCCAAGGAAATGGCTTCAAAAATATTGCAGCAGCTTGAAAAGTTCACACCAAAAGAGAAATCTCCAACAAAGTTTTCTCCATCCATGTTATGTGGCAAGGCTCTAAAAAGTCTGGAAAATCCAGATTCATCAAAAGTTTTTAAGAGTGTACATGATAATAATAAGTTGGATGGCCTAATTGACTTATCTCTACCTGATGCCCAAAAGTCAACTTTTCAGAAGAAAAATCAGGGTGCGGCTGATGCCCCAACAAAATTTATGTCTCTATGTGATGCTTCTGCTGATATGAGTATGAATACTATGGTATCCGACACAGTTACAGTGCCAACTGTTAACATTGATAACACTAGTTTGACAAATACCATTGCCCATCCTCCTCCACTAAAGAAACAGACTTTCCAGGTGAATGCACGTGAGGTATGTAATGCATTATCTTTTTTTTCTAAGGCTCAGATAGTACTGTTCAATAGTTATCTTAGCAAAGTCTGCTCGATTCTTTCATCTGCCTTTGATCTTTCTGACAATATTCTATTGTTAATATCATTTACATAGCTTTTATTAGTCCTTTGTGGTTGACGTAATGGTGATCACTGTTGGCAGGACATAGGTTGTGACTCTTTAATCTGTATGGTCTATTCTGATTGATTAAAGTATGTCCTCATGCAAAATTTGGTCAGGTAGATGTTGAGTGTTGCTATTGATAATGGGCTATAAAAGGACTGCAAGTTTGTCATGATAAAACAGTTCATGTTCTGTTTTTTCAAAAAATTACTTCAATACATTTATCTGACCGTCTTTGTATCATACCTTGATGTATTTTTTTCATATATCTCAATGCATTGATATTTTGCCTCAGGATTTTCTGGATCTGGATGAACATATCTTGTCTAATGGGGTTGCATCTACTGATGCATCTATTGAATCTAAAGCTAAGTTGGATAATTCTGTGCCAGTAATTAAGACTGTTACTCCTGAAGCTGTCAAAGTGGCGAAGTCTTTATCTGAAATTAAGCCACTTGCTGGTTCTGTTTTCAATGAAAAGATAAATTTGGATGCTTCTGATGGATCTGTGGTTGTTGAGAAAAACAGCGGTCTTCCCTTAGTTGCCTCCAGCATGACCGTCCAACTGGCTGTGGAAGCTACTCAGACTTCCTTTGCATCTGATAAATCTGCTTTCTCGAAGGAATCAAATGATCCTCATCCCATATTTAACTCTGGGGATAAAGATGCACCATCAAATGAATCTGGTGCTGATTCTCCCGCATTTAGCTTAGGCCCCAAAAACGCTGACAAGTCGTCACAATCTTTATTTGTTTCTTCATCAACACTTGCTGATTCTTCTGGTTTTAAGTTGGTTAGTACCTCTGCCACTACTGCTGGTGCAGTTGATTCTGCGCCTGAAGTGCCTGTGTCAGCCGAAGCGCGCTCTGAGAACAATTCTAAATCTGGACTGAAATCTGAAGTTCTTATTACGACACCCGAAACTGCACAGTTTTCTTTTATTCCAACGCCCATACCATCCACAGGCATGTTCACTTTCGGTGGTTCCAGTAGTTCAACTTTAAATAATGGCTCTCATTCCTCTAGCACAAATCCGTTGTCTTCATCTATGCCAATGCCACATCTTTTTTCTGGCAGCATAACCAGTCAAAATTCATTCAGTAGCGCTGCCTTTGCCCCTGTAACAAACTACACCCCTGCCACTACCATTACAAGCAGCAATCTGCCTCTATCTGCTCCCATGTCTTCATCAATTGCTGCACCTATCATTAAGTTTGGGTCTCAAGTAGTTCCTTCAAGTTCAGCTTTAATTTCATCAGCAGGTTCTGGTGTAGATACTGGAGTAGCCATGGTCAAGCAGGACACAAGCTCTGGAACGTCTTTACCATCTACTAGTATAGGAAGTTGCATTTTTGGACTCAGTGCTCCAGCTTCTTCAATTGCTAGTTCTCAATCTCTGGGTTCTACTCCTTTTGGTAATAGCAGTGGATCTCTTAGTTCTCCAGCTGGGTGTGCTGATGCAACTGTTACAGTGAACTTGCCAACTCTATCAGGTTCATCTGCATCAACTCCGTCATTTGGATTGTCCAGTAGTTCATCCTTCGCTTTTTGTAGCTCAGCCTTTGGATCTTCTACTCCTGCTGGTACACTTCTCAGTTCAGGATCTGGGTTTGGAGCAAGTTCATCTGCCAATACAGTTAGTTCAAGCAGTGGTACTGATTCTGGTTTGTTTGGTTCCAGTGAACAGCCTACTAAATCTCCCATATTTGGCTCGTTTAGTTCTACATCTTCCTCTACTGGATTTTCCTTTGGAGCTACTCCAGCACCTGTTGCTTCTACTACCACTGCGTCTGTGTCTTTGCTGTTTGGATCGGGCACTGCTGCTAGTCCACCTATGCCATTTGGGTCATCTGCCTCATCTGGTGATATTTCCAACATCACTTCCATGCCATTTGGATCAACCACTGGTTCATCATCAGGTTCTCTTTTTTCGTTCACCTCAACTGCAGCTGGTTCAACAAATGGCGCTGCCTCGTGTTCTGGTCTGCCCTTCCCTTCAGTTTCACCAGCAACTTCTTCACAGTCTGTGTTTGGCAATTCTACTCCTGTCTTTGGGTTTGCTGCAGCTCGGGCTTCTGCAGGTAATGATCAAATGAATACAGAGGACAGCATGACTGAAGACAATGTTCAAGCATCCACGGCAACAGCTCCTATATTTCCTCAGCAGCCATTCTCATCAGCCCCATCCAGTTTTACGTTTGGTTCTTCAGCTTCAGTTGGTGCCAATCCCTTCCAGTTCGGAGGGCAACAACAGAATACAGCAACACAGCCGTTCCAGTTTGGAGGCCAGCAGAGCACTGCAACCCAACAGACACTGTCGTCTGCATTCCAGGCTTCTGGTAGTCTCGATTTCAATGGTTCGGGAAATTTCTCATTGGGTTCTGGAGGTGGTGATAAGTCAAATCGAAGAATAGTGAGGGTTAATAAAGGAAAGTATCGGAGAAAGTGAAGAATGTCAACGAGATCAGGCATGGCAGGAGCTTTGCTGTCTCTGGGGAGGCCAAATGTGATCTGTGTACTCCGGCAATTTTGGATTTAAACTTCACAGTTTAATGTGCGTTAAGTGGTCACTCAGCTATTTTTTCTTGATACAATTTGCCGATCAAAAAGAAAAAAAAGTGATCACTCAGTTTTGTATTAGTCTTGATTTAGTTCATAGGTTTTCAGGTCTGGACAATTGTGCTATTCTCTGTGTTCTAAGTTCTTTCATTTGTATCATAAAAGAAAATGATCTGAATTTGTGGAATATTTCTATTTCCATAATGATGTCCATATTACCCGTACTTTAATACGCATAGGTATACTATGTTCTTACATATTATGGATTCCGTGTATCTTAACTATATTATTGATACATTTTTAATAACTCTATTCAAAATTTAAAATATTTTGTTGTCATTTTTGAAAATTGACAAAAATGTTATATTGCCTTCTCTCCTTTTCCACGAGTTGGTTGGAGCTTCAACACATGAGCCAATATTAGACGCTTCACATCCATAAGCTCAAGAATTTAGAATGTGACAAGTCAATTACTTTCATGGTTGCCCATGAGCTCAACGAGGTGAACGAAGTGTGCATGGAGCGTTTTGGTTTAGCGCATCCTTGGAGCTCTCGGGAGTAATCTAGAGGATACATTGATCCCATACTGATTATGTATATGTTAAGACTTATGAAACGTAATCAGGTTAAATCTCTCTCCATCGGCATGTCCTCCAACGCTGGAACTGGGGAATCCACTTAGAGAGTGGTCGGACATGGGCAGCAAAGAGACATGCAACCAAAACGGGGCAGAATATTAGCATACCATTAAAGAGTTTGGTGTGTAACAACAAAATTGTTAAGGTACCCATACAAACCAATTTCATAGTTATGAATAGTTAGGTGGAAAATATCATACCTAAGTGTAATAAATTATCATTTTTACTACTTTATTTTATCATTTTGCATAGTTGTATCTATCCTTTTTTTCTAATGTTGGTGAGATGGCCTTTGACACTTTAGTTTCATTTCATGTCATCGTTCGTCTTTTCTCTTTCAATGTTGTATCGGGGGAATATTAATTTACTAACCTAAAATTGATTACTTTCACTTTATTACATTTAAATGTAAACTTCACTTACCTTAAAATTGCAATATTGCTCTTTTTCTATTCAATTCCAACAAGTATTGATTTATTTTTTATTTAAAAGACTAAAATACCACCATTTATCATTCAAAATTTAAAAACTCATTTTTCTTCTCTCTCTGTTCCCCTTTTTTCCTTTCCCTTTCTGGCAAAAAATAATATGGGTTGCTCCACTTTTAAGATGAATAATCATCAATGTCATATAAGAGTGGATGCTTTTTATGGTTGTGGCTATGTTTCGTTGATGGGACAAAAAATGAAGAGATTTTGTCTCATCGTCACCATTGTTGTTGGCTCTAGTGTTGGTGTTGTGCTTGATCTCAAAAACTATAATCCTTTCGAGACCAATTAATGATATTCACCTTTAAATAATACTTGTAATAATAATGGGCCTGTGATTAGAAAAATATGGATGGTTCACTATAGTTGTTAGTAGGAAAAGAATTTGTGGATAAATATTGTTGCTATTATCTTTCTTGTTTTTGTCTTCAAGAATCACTTTTGTGTCATTTATGATATTGTTACTTAATTTTCTTTATTTACAAGAAAGGGAGAAAAAATATGTTAGTAAAGTAAAATGAGCAGAACCTCAATAAAAAAATTTAAATCTATAAATTTGTAATTTTCACCCAACCCACCCGTAGACCCATACTGGTGAGATCCGCTAAATAAGTTCAGCCCATGGACTATTGGCGGGTCTTCTAATCCTTAACCCGCAATTATGCGGACGGGTTGAAAATAGTGTGGGCGTGTCAATTTTCCACCCGTGCCCACCCGTCCTTGAGTATTAGGAGATTTTTCAAAAGGTCATATAAACAAACAAAAATGACTTTGCTGCTAAATAATTACAAAAGAAAAAGAACTTCAACTCTTTAGAAATAAATAAATGAACTATACAAATATATTATAATTTACATTTGGGCATGAATAACAAGAAAATTTTATTTAATTTTATCCCACATTCTTTTCATGGTAGACTCTCCTCTGTTCATAATAAATCACACAAGAATAGCCACAACAACTAAGCCCCAACCAGGATATTATACATTCAAATACTTAAATCAAAATCTGGTTGACCTCGTGTTAATCTTCTTTGTTGCTTGACATTGACTTTTTAATTAACATGCAACTACTCACAAGAACACACCCACCATTGATCATGCCTTTGCTTCTTCTCCTTCTTCAATTTTACCACTCTTGGTACCATGCTCTCTTTTCTCTGTTGAAACCTGTAATCCTGCTTCTAGAAATGAAGTAAATCACATCTCTTTCATGGCAACACTTTTGATTCACCTGCAAGATGTTTAATACAGTATTAGTATTTTTAGGATTAGGCCAAAATACTTTCTTGTATTCCACTTCTCCTTAACTTGGGAGAAAAGTCTAAATGTATAGTGTCCTGTCCCTGTGGCTTTTCAATGTGTTCATGGGCAGGATGTGAAGTCACCATATCTGTAACATTCATCTTTACCTACTTTTGTTTGTTTTGCTTGGTTTAGTTGGTAGTGAATGTAATCAATGCATTGTATGCACATGAACAGGGTGCTAATCCATAAACCAATAGTTCTGTTTTGTTTCATGTAGAACTATTTTTATGCAGAAGATGGATTTTAAACAATCCGAGTTTGAATATAACGAAGGATCAATATCGGAATTTTACCTTTCTTCCCGCCCCAAGTTTTCTCAGTAATTAATGAAGCCAAGAGCGTGTTTCACTGGCATGTGGTGAAATGGGAATCTTGTCCAATTGCACCAAGCACCAAGCATCCTACTTCAAGCAATTTACCTGCTTCAAAAAAAAGATTTCAGAATTGAGAACATAAACTATTGTTTCACCTCTCTCCCATCACAGAATAATCAATGAACTGAAAGAGACTTGCTACATAAAGAAAGCAGCTTCCTGCTAATAAAAAAGTGTATAAGACTTAAATGGGTTTCACAAATCAATCTTCTCAACTGTTTGTTTTATCAAGACAAGTTGTTGGTTTCAGAAGTAGGAGAAGAATCATTCGAGATTGGGTATATATCTAAATATTTTATTCTCTCAACATAATGGTTGGACCTTGTGTTTAGCTCCACACCCTGGCCCTGGCCTCCCCTAAGCCACTCTCTTCCAAAAAAAAACCCTAAAATTATTTTTATATTGTGTTTTTGCCGACACTCCTCTGCTGCATCATCCCATTCTCAGCAGGCATATTTCATTCAAAACAACCAGAGTTGCCACTAGGCTTGTGTTCCATTCCATCAAATACCCCACATATATAATAAATTCAAGAACTGGGTTTGAATCCTCCTTCAAGAAAGCACGTTCACATTCCAGAAAAAAGAAAAACCCAAAGTGCAGTAACCTTCAATTACAAGTGTATCTGAGTTCAATAATGAGACAAAATAACTATAATTGACAAAGAAGAAACTCTCTTGTGGTCCTCAAGTTTTAGCTCTTTAATGGTATTGGTTCATTTACATGCAAACACCCAAAATTGACATGCAAGACCCTTCCTTATTCACTACAACTCCCCTAGCCTAAAAACTAATTTGGTTAGCTTGCATTGGAGCCAAAATTGAAAATTTAGAACCACTCGTGTAAAGTCACAAGCTGCTTTGGAACCTTTCTCCTCCAAATCACTGTAATATATCAATGAAAAGGATAAAGCAGTAGAACCCGAAATAGACACCTCACATTTTCTCCAAAAAAATCAAGAGTAGAAACAGACAGCAATGCCATTGGACCAAGTTTGTACCACCGACAAAGCAATACCAAGTCAGATTCAATGAAATTTGCTTGTAAAAACTAAAAACCATTTTCTACCACCTAAGTAACTTAGAACATTTTCTAAGTTGTAAGTGTATGTGTAAGTGTATTAAGTATTAATCACTTATATACCTCTTCTGCTTGGCTTGGTGGCCACTTTTACAGGCGCTGCCGTCTTAGCTTCTGATGGCGGGAACAAGACCCCATCAATGCCCTGAACTGATATCCTCCCATCGGGGTTGAAGAGATATGCCTCGCCGTCCTCGCCGCGGCCGAACTTGACTGACCCGTCAGCCTCCCGCGCCACCACCTTGTGTGGCAGGCGCAGGGTCTCGTACCCGACCTTCCCGAACCGCCGGACCGCATTGTACATGCTCTCCTCCGTCTGGTACTCCGGGATTATGTGGTAGTATATTATCTGCTCGGGCGCCCCCGGGTCGCTCAGCTGGTCCGTGGTCAGCTTGGCCATTGCCTCGTCGTTCGGGGCCAGGACCGTCAGCACGTACCCCTCGGACACCAGCTTCCCCATCTCGGTCGCCAGAGAGGTCAGATTGACAAGAATATCCGCCATCTCGTTGTAGCCGCCGTAGTGGAGGAGGGTCTGTATGAAATCCTTGACCTCGCTCTCCCCGCGAAGTGGCGGCGAGCCCCGCCGGGACCCGGAGCTGGTGCCGGAGCGAGGGACGGACCCGGCGCCATAGCCGAGTAAATTGGTAGAACCGGGCTTGGTCGGCGGGGCCGGTTTTTTGAGGCGTTTGACGGCGGAGGGTGTTGAAGTCCTGCTGGACGGATCGGGGGATCAGGAGGCGGTCGATCCCGTGGATGAGCCCCGACGAGTTTCTGGGCGGAACCCTGGGTGGAGAGGTCGAGCGTGCGGTGGTGGGTCGGATTGGAGGGGGTTTTGGGCAAGTGGTGGAGGAGAAGGGTCTGGAGGGACCTCAGATTTCCTGGGGCGAGGAGGAACCGCTTGAATTCGGGATGGAGGTCCTTGTTAGGGGCGAAGATGGTGATGTTGTGCTCTGAATTGGAGCTGATTTGACCGGTTTCAGCCTGCAATGCAGCTCCCAAATGGGAAAATAACAGAGAGGAGCTTGACGGTGAGACCCATGGAAGGAGCAGACCAGGTGGAGGGTTTTTTATTCATTTTTGGGATTAGTGAGACAAGACAAGAGGTGGTGGTTGTTGGGCTGGGGCTGTCGGGTGAAAATAAAGCGTCGGTTGCGGGGTAAAAACGGGAAATACAAACAAAGCTGTATTTTCTTTACAAAGGCCGTGTTTTGGGAATGTTTGCTTTTGCTTTTTGGCTTCGGGAGTGTTCGTGTTCGCGCCAAGGGACCTTCTTCACCTAATTAGATAGAGATGTCGGGCCGTCAAATTCACTCCACAAGCCGAGGTCGGAGGTTCGGTTCAAATTTTTGTAATATGTGCACGGTTCGTACACACACTTTCCCATTTTTAAAAGCATAAATGCATAATCATAGCACAGTAACAGAGACAGTGAGGTTGATCGATCGAGGTAGCAAGAATGGCGCCGCCGGGGAGCTTGCTGGACGACGTGATGAGAGGGATCATCGCAGCTCTTCCGGCGAAGAGCCTGGTTAGGGTTCGGGTTCCACCCCGATGCTGATGACAAGAGGGTGATCAAGATTGTGAAGATGGGTCTCTCTCAGCGGCACCCTTCCTCCCTCCCTCACCATCACACATCACGAGCATTCTCTGGCGCTCAACGGGTGTGTCCATTGGAGGGCAGCTACTACTACTGCTAGTCGCCATGGCCATGAGGAGGTTCCTTTGGAGGGGTGTATGTGTGTTCTGGATCACTGGGACAACCTGTGGGTGATGAAGGAGTACGGTGTGGCCGAGTCTTGGACTAGGCGGTATGCGATCAGAAGAGAGTCGATTGGATTCTACTTGAGGCCGGTAGGGTTTACTTGCACTGGCCACGTTATATTGGGGAAGAGGGATGGCTGGGTGTACTCATATGACCTGAGGAATGCAAGTTTGGAGGATGTTGAATTGCCCAGGTTGCATAAACTGGGTAAGTATGCTGTTGATGTTAGTGCTGTTACTTATGTTGAGAGTTTGGTTTCTGTGCTCTTCTCAGGCACAAGTAACACTTGTCAAATTGGAGCTATGAATCATAATACGTTGGGAACATGTACTTTCAACTAATAGCTGAGCAGTGAGCAGCACCTATGTGACTGTGGGGGCTTCTGCACCAAAAATGAAGAAATCAATGACACATTGTTGTACTCCCGGGTCAACAACAAACAAAGTTATGGAGTCGTATCAGTATTAATTATATAATAGTTATTAGTTAGTAATCTATTAGTAAGTGCATTTCTCATATTTGTATCCTCACTTTCATTCTATTTCTTGTAGTAACTCATGTATAAATAGGTTCTTGAGCTATAAAATGGACATCAACGATAATGAAGAAGTAAATTAAGTAGTGAATTAGTTCAGTAAAGATATTCGAAAGGTGTATGAGATCTGAGAGTTCTCTCGTTAATTGAGCTCTCGAACTATCTCCATTCACTCATAACTTGATCCGAATATTAGGACCGTAACACACATATTATCTGATTATGAGTACCACTCTTCCTTATCTACAAGGGTATTGATGAGAATTTGATTGCATCCATTTCTGTATATTTATATGTGGAGGTTAGTCTAATAGAGGAAACCGTCAAAATCAATTATTAGTCAAACATGGATGAATCTGTCACATTACTTCTCGTATATATTGGATTGCTCTTTAACCATGTCTACAGAATATCACCACTGTTTAATTTGAATAATTTCATGTTAAACCAAAACTACATACTTGTATTTGGCATAAATTAGTGGGAAGTCTGTCAAAAACATCATAGATACTTTTATTTATGGACCTCTGAAATTCACAGGGCCTTTGAATGTCTAACTCAAAATGATTGATCAATTAAAGGGGTAACAAACAATTACATTGGCCAATCACTGCAATTACTCCAAAGCAAAAATAGTAATTCTCAACGGAAAGTCGCGTTGGGGGAAACACCACCCTAGCAGTTTCTTGCCGTAAATAGTCTTACATCGGAGTATTCTTGCAAGTCAACTTTTCTTATAACTTTTCCCTCACTAACTTTTACATCTTCAGAATCCATTACTGACCCTGAACTCTTAACCCACAGAAAACAACAAGGTAGTGAGCATCACTTATATTATAATCAAAAGGGTATGTGCAAGAATTGCATTGTACAAGAACAAAAGCACTACATTTACATTCAATAAATTGTAAGAAAAAGTCATCATAAATATACTTGAAGATGCATTTCATTGAGCAAACACGTGATGAGATGTATAGCTTAGCAATACACAAACAAGGCAGGGAAGCAACTTTAGGAGTGCCTTACTTGCAAATGCAATACATAAAATATGCACTCCTTCCTTCTCTAAAATATATGCTTTAAAGTGTCCGCTTTTCTTTTGAAGACATGAATTATTCACGGATTATCAACTATGTCCTAATATGATTTATTTATTAACATGCGAGTACTTGGCATTCGAGGTACATGAGGACATGATGAGAAAGTGAAAAGTAAATCCACTAATCCTTAATTCTTATGGAAATCAAAGAGGGCATATATTATGAAACAGATGGAGATATGTACATGCATGAAGAATCATCATTAGTGATTAAAATTGATTACCTATAGACATCAATACCATCAGTACTTTGCAGCATGGCAAGGACAACCGATGACCTGAGTGCATGTACAAATTAATCACATCTATTAAGCTGTATTGACTATAATAATAAACAAATACTCACATTGGAGCGATGTATCAAATTGACAAGAGTAAATTAAGTGAAAAGTTACTCCTGGATGCAACAATTATTGATGGAGATAGCTAAATTTCACTAAATGGTGAAGAATGCACATTAAGTTATAAATTGCGCACAATTTGGAAGTATGGAACTGAGAGAGATTACCAAAGCATCATGGCCAACAGTTACGCATCAGAAAGTGCTTTGTAGCCATCCTTCTCCAGGAGTTTTGCTATGGAGATATCTCCTGTCTTTACAATTTTGCCATCCTCCTAAAAAAATAATCACAATCAAAAGGAATGCACACAGATAGCAATAACTATTTCCCACTGCACTTATGCAGGTAAATAAACCCAGTCTTATTTATAAATTGTGTCACTAGATTCTTAAGAAACGGTATACTAAAGCTGTATGAACTGCAATCAAGCAACACTCATAATCTGCTTGACAAAAGCAACTCATAGCATGGGTAACTATATTTTCATCACTCACATTTCTCCCACATTTCCAAATGACTTACCATTACATGGATGTATGCTGGTTTAATAAATTCCAGAAGACGTAGATAGTGAGTAATCATCAATACAGAGTTCTTTGAAGTCAAAATCCCATTCACTGCTTTTGCTACATCTCGAAGGGCATCAACATCTAAACCAGAATCTATTTCATCTAGTATTGCCAAATCTGCCCCCAGAACCTGTAATATGCAGAAGTCAACTGAGATGAGATGGACTGTATTAAATTATATTTACATCTTTTGAGACTGTTCATTCCATGATGCAGAGTTACTAAGCATAAAGCTCTAGAGAGCAACTTGAAGAACTGACGTAGTTTCAAAGCAAGAACAACTCATAGAAGCTAAAGCTTATCTACATGATATATTTTTGAAATTTAAATTCTCGCTTTATACAATGGAAATGGTTGTTCAAGCAGAGGGTAATTTTTTTGAAGATAGTCATTAGATCATGGCAGAAGCTAGTTAGTTGAGATGACATTTGTTCACTGGGTCTAGGGTCTAGTATCATATCAGACTACCATAAACCATTAGAACCTATTAAATTAATGAACTTCTCTTAAACAAAATAACCATACAAATATACTATAAATTCATCATGGTTATATTTTTGCGGGACAGGAAAATTAGAGTATTGAATCTCAAGGAGATTGAAGGGAAGAGAAAAAAAATGAAACAAGATTTTTTTTTCTTTTAAGAAGTTTTACCTATGTTTTACTATCTTCCAACTTCCTACAGATCCGAATAAAGCAAGAAAGTAGCATTTCTTATACCATTAACTGAATGTAAGATAAACCCCCCAAATGCACATGTCAAAACAATCTTATCCTGCCCCTTTCTCCATCACCATAGAAATGCTGTTAACTATTATACGAAAGACAAAAAATAACAGTAAATAAAAAAAAATCTTACTTGTATTAAATAGATATGATCGAAATTAATAGAATGATATTCGTACCGCAAGTTGCAATATTTCATTGCGTTTCCTCTCACCACCACTAAATCCTTCATTTACATTTCTATTAAGAAAGTCTGGCTTCATATTCACCATCTCCAGTTTAGGATAGACATAAGCATAGAACTACAAAAAAACATATAATGTTAGTAACTTGATAATACTAACATTGCTTTGAAGAAAATACATCAATGACCTTGTTCTAGAAATAAAAGAGCATGGACTACAACTTATATAACATTCCAGTACTACAACCCGAAAAGAAATGGCAAACAAAAGGTTGCAGTAATCATTTCAAGTAGAGAAAAAATATGACAATGGTTATACTAAATATCCATTGCAGAGGCAAAGAAGTCCTAGAATATGCATATCTAGTCTCTAGAATAGATCAACCAAAGGATCAGAACTCCCTTAAAAAAAGTAAGCTTAAATGTACAAGAGACTGTGGCCTCCACATTCAATATTCCTACTTCTGTTTACCGGCTATCTCCTATCATATTATTCCCAACCTTGAAAAAAACAATAACAACTCTCTCATGCTCAATGTTCCATGACCATAAGGCACATACAAACATATGAAATAGCAATTGTGCTGTCAATTGTAGTTTCTTTTCTCCGGTTTAGAGACTAACATTCTAGCTACCTAAGTTTGGAAACAAAATTCCCTACTCTAACATTGCAAATTATGGTTGGAAGGAAGTACAAACGATGCCTTAAAAAACATGCGGATAATTATCTACCTCAAACGGGCTAAACTCTGGTTGTCCAAGTTTTCTTCTTCTTGCATTATATGCCATATGCAAAAAATCATTATTGCTCACACCTGGGATCGCCACTGGGGACTGAAAGCTCATAAAAAGCCCAGCGAGAGATCTCTCCTCTGGTTCCATATCTAGCAAATTCTCCCCTTTAAAAACAACACTGCCTCCCGTGACTTCATATTCAGGATGACCAACAAGAACCTGCAGTTCATGAGACCTCAGTAAGTTTCTTGTAAATGACCAGTACAGAGGTGCACTTAAGTCAAAAAGTGAAAATTTGAGCATTTCACACATGTTTAAACAAAAAAAATGAAGAATATGAGAAAAAAATATAATTAAAATACCATTTGGAAAATGGATACAGATAAACCAGGAAAACCATCCTTTGTTAATCATCATGAATGACAAAAAAAGCCAATGTGTAAACATTATACATCATCAAGTGCATAGTTGTTGATACAAATTTTCAATTTATACTTTGCGGTTTCATTTGAGGACATGAAACACCAACCTTTGAAAAGGTGCTCTTTCCCGAACCATTCTTCCCCATCACTGCATGGACCTATTAGAAGCACAAACAGCTTTAGTTCACATCAGAGCTAACTACATGTATCAATTAGCTGCTTTACTAACTTTCCTGGTTTATGAAGCAACTTATGTGTCATAATTAAACTGAAACAACAACTCGGTCCTAAACATGCAAATTACAAAATCAGCATGGTTATGGTGAAAGCAATTTGGTTCTAAACATGCTCAATTGATGTCAAAAACTAATTTTCCAAATGGAAACAGATGTTCTAAAATTCTAAGGCTACAGTTTTCTAAAGTAAATTCAAATTAACAATTGTGTATACAGTAAACACAAAAACGAATCATAAACGGCGAAACATAAACTGTCCGGGTCAGGATCGATTCCTCCAATTCCAAGGAGAATCATCCTAATCAGCTAGGGTATGCGATGAAGCAGAGGTAGAGAATCTAGATACCTCTCCTTCATAAATGGTGAGGTTGACGCCAGTGAGAATCTCCTGTTTAGTCTCAGCGATGACAGCGGTTAGATCTTTGACCTCGAGCAGCAGCTTCTTCTCAATTCGTCCGTCTGCGCTATAAGGCGCGGTTGAATCAGCGGTGGATTGAGCGGCGGAGATAGGGCGGCAGCGGCGGAGACGGAGGTGATGGAAAGTGGACGGCGAGGGTCTAGCAGGAGATGGAGGTGAAGGGGAAGATAGAGGAAGAGCGCAGAAGGCGTGACGGAGGAGAAGAGGCGGTAGAGCCGCCATGAGAGGAGAGAAATGCGATGGTGTGGGCTGCTGAGCCTTAGAGGTCGACCAGTTTCTGCTTCCTTGGGCTCTCTTTGTTTCGGCTTTTCCTTCTATCCAGGAGTCAACTGACCCTCAGCCTCCAGGCTACTGTAGATGCGAATAGGGATCAGTCTCACCCGCCTTCGTATAATTCTTTTTTTTAAGAATTGTTTAACGAATTAATTACTTAAAATCAAGGTTAACTATATACTTAGTTTTCGCATCAAATTAAGATAAGCAAATTAATTGTTAATAGTATACATTAGGCTAGAGGTATTAGGGTTGGGACTTAGATTATCTTAAGGTTGCACCTCTCGAGTAGGCTTGGCAATGAACTGATCTCTATAAAGTGTCTTAGGGATGATTTCTTTAGGTTGATTAGAGTAATCTAGGTTCAGATTTACACCTCTTTCTTAGGGATGGGGATATGAAGTCAATAATCATAGGGGACCAATGTCGAAAGTTAGTTGTCTGTGTTTTCTTTAGAGTAATTACCTAAAACCTTTGGCGTAAGATTAACCATTTCAAATTTGAGTAGATGATTAGATCCTTGATGGCCCTATAGATTCTACATATTGGGTAAGAAACAAACTAGACTTAATTTAAACACTCTACGTTATGTCATGTAGTTAATGTCATCTCATTAGACTTACCGGGTGCTTGAGTACCCCTAATCTTAGCGGGCGTGTCCGTTACTGCTCAAGCAATAACACTCAGCGTCGTCGTCGATGCCCATAAATGCCAAGAAATAACTCTTGAGATTCTGAATTTGTAGATTTTCTAGATAAATTTAGTAAACCCCTAAATCTACATAGGTCATCGCAGTCTTCCTTTATTTCCCTAATTTAGAATCAAATAGGTTGAATTCGAAAATTTAAGAACTTGCCTTAATCTAGAATCGATCTAGACACAATCTTCGACCATTGATTAGTTGCTGACAAAAATGGCCAGCGCTATCACAACCTACACAAAGCAATGACTCTATAAGACCACTCCAACAACAGCTAAAATCAAAGATTTTGAAATTGAAAATTTCGATTTTAGCAAAATCACAAAAACCAAGGAAGAAAGAACACAAAAATTGGGTTCATTTTTGTCTTCAAGTCCCAACAAAATCACAATCTAAAATTATTGCAATGTTTAAGTTATTATTATTATTATTATTATT
>JAYMTQ010000070.1:0-25617 GCA_036897385.1 Geranium incanum | reverse complement strand
AGAGTGAAGGCGAGACAGAGATGGACGAAGCGATGCTGGAGGTGGCCAGAGGCACGACCGTTGACGAGGTTGCAGGAGCCCTGGCTTGAAATGACGACGTTGCCGGCTTTGACGATTTGAGTATGATTTTCATTTTTATTAATAATAAATAATAATAATAACTTATATGCCATACATTTGTCTTAAAATTTTCATATAATGGAATAACAGAAAAATAAGGTCAAAAAAACGTAATGAAAAGTGCAAAAATTAACATTCCTTACATTATTATGAAAAAAAACACCAGTCATCCACATTTTCTACTGCAGCTATTCAAAGACATTATTCAAGGATCTACTACCAGAGAAAAAGCCTCAAGAGCTTAATAATTTACAGACTCCTCATGATTATAAATTAACTTCAGACCAGGAAAATGCACGAAACGGCCAAAATGCAGATAATGGCTAAGGAGGCGATGGTCGAACCTTGGTCAAACGAATCTTTCAAGCTTCCGGTCCTCGAGAAATGCTGGAATGCCATGTACGCTGCGATGACGATGGAGAGAATGCAGCCTTCTTGTGTTCCCCTGCCAGTGAAAACACGGTGAGAAATGAAGCGGAAAGGAGATATAGCTCGGTCAATGTCTGGCCGAAGTCACTTGCCTCAGGTTCAAAACTTGGTGAGGAGCCACAATCACCAGAAGAAGCGCGGAAAATGGCAACTCGAGTTCACCTAGAAACGAACACACGTTAAAGGAAATCTACGAGAGAAAGATGAGGATGGTGCAAAATGCAAACACTCGTACAGGGATTGAGTTCACGTCTTTTCATTCATTCCATTCTTTAGTGTTTTTCTTCATATTTGCCAGTCATTACAAGGTAAATTTTGCATAAAGAGAAAGAAAAGGATACAATTATACATACCAGAAAATTCACGTCCTTTCAAACTTTCCACCAATGTTCTAAATATCGGGCTAGGCAGGGATATTTAGAACACCAACCCAATTAATTGGGTGGTTTAAATCGACTAAGCTGATCAAGGCAGGTCTAGGTAGATTTTGACATTTTTCTAATTAGTATACCGATAGGTATATTTATTTATCTTTAAGGATATGAATGTAGCAAATATTAAAAAATAGCTATAATTATGTTTATATAGCATAATAATTGTCCGTATACAATAATTTCTAATAATTTTCTTTTTAAATTGAGAAATATAATTCCGATTAATCCCCAAGGTCCCTATCCGCCCGATTAACACCAAGCGTTTTTTTACGACACTGCTTTCCGCCCTGTCAGTCTTTCTTCCTTACTCATCAGTTATTACAGGGTGAATTTTTAAGGTAAATGAGATTGTTAAGATGTTTATGAAAAAAAACCTCTCCAGAGATTGTAAAACAGAGTTTATCTTTGGGAAGGTCTACAAGAGGTTGCCCTTCCCGCCAGGTCTCGTTTCTTAATATTTGTCTTCAAATTATGCCCCCGAGACCAGTTTCAATCAACCGGATTTTGAGATAACAGGTAGGAAAATAACATATAAGTGGTGTATGGGATAAGGGGACCGCAATGTCACCGTCCAGAGAGCCTGTTGTTACAAATTTTTGGGAAGTTCTAATTTTCATTTACAATGACAATGCAAGGTGGTCAGATTCAATTTTCATTGACCATAAGATTATTGGATTATGCTAACAACTACAAAGCAAGTGAGAATTTGAAAACTTAATACTTTTAACTGAAGTAATTCCAGGTCTAACTGGTGAAAGCTTACGCTAAGTAATAATACGGAAATTACCTGGAATGAAGAAGAAGAGACGAACAAGAAGCGCAAGAAACACAGACCACATGCCATATTCACCCCTTCAAACCAAACTATATAAGTTAGCCAATGCGGGAAATAAACTGAAACTTGAATATTGCTGCTATACTCATCAAACCAGATATTGCTGCTATGATGCTATCTATTAAAATACACCAAGAATCATATAGATCAATTGACATAACCAATATGATAATGTAGAGTGAACTGAAATGCTTACTTAATCCATGAAATGACGGCTGAAGGTGCTTGTAGAGCAAAAATCGGAACAAGGAACGATTTCTGAACAGCAGTGCCGTTTGCAAGCATTAGAGCCCTATGGAAGTGAGGCCAACATCATGAGAAAGCGTTTATGCATAAAACATTGTCCTCAAAGTAACTTCAAATCTGCCCTTCCATCAATATTTGAGAGCAAAGAGCATAACTTTCAACAGAGATACATAACTAAGTAGGAAATCACAAGACTGGCACAAATATCATATTGAATAGTATAAACATCGTGATGTTGTCTGTATAAATCCGAGAATCCGAATAACTATTAGCTCAACAGAGGTCTTCACTTGCTGAACTATGAAAGTTAAAAATGGTCAAAAAATATTTTCAAAGTAATTTCGAATCTGCCTTTCCATTAATATTTGAGTGCACAGAGCATAACTCTTAACGGAGATACATAACAAAGTAGTAAATTGCAAGAACAGCATAAATCTCAAATTGTGTTTGAGTGTAAAGAGCATAATCTTAACATGGATACATAACAAAATAGGAAATTGCAAAACATCATAAATCTCAAATTGTGTTTGTATAAATCCGAGAATTCCAAAGATTATTAGCCCAACAGAGGGTTTCACTTGCTGAACTATGAAAGTTGAAAATGGTCAAAACTCAAAATAAAAACAAAAATAAGAAGATTCAAGGCTAAAATCCTCAATCCCTTTTCAAGGACACACATAGCATCACTTTCTATATATCCTCAATGGCCAAAAAAGCTATAATATGACATTTAAAAATATATATATATCAAACTTCAAATCCTAGATAACAAACCCAAATCACAATTTCAAAGCTACACAGAATTGAAATCAAAATCCCCAAAACCCCAAAAAATAAGAAAGGAAACAGAATTTACGTAGAAGAAATGACCGAGATCCACTGAAGAGTGCGAGGAGCGAGAGGCCCAGCGTAACACACAGCACTCGTTCCCCTCCGATTCACCTTTATCTCCTTCCTCTTCTCCTCATAACCCACCGAAAACCTGCCAAAAAATCGAAGAAATCAAATCAAAAAACCCAAAATTCAGGCCACATAACCCGATTCCCAACATGGGTCTAATCAAAACCAGAAACCGATCAGAGCCCATTCGAAACCCACCTGAGGGGGCTTCCGGAGAACGGAGACGGAGAGAGAGGAGCGAAGCTCGAGACCCTGCGAGCCGCGGGAGCGAGGCGGTGGAGGGAGAGAAGCGGAGAGGAAATGCGGGACGAGGAGGAGAGAGAAAGGGACTGCATTTTCGGTTTCTGGGTCTTCTTAGCCGGTTCGGTGTCTGGTTCTCGCCGGCGGCGAGACTGAGTCGCCGGAGAAGAAGCTGAAAGAGAGTGAATGAGTGAGCTGTGAATAAGATGCTTCGTTTCGTTTGTATATATAAAGACGGTTTTGATCTGGTTGGTTCGGTGCTAAACGACGGCGTATGGAGAAAGCCACGTGTACCGTCGCGATTTTTTTGGATTATTATTAATTAAAAACAAATAAAAAATAGAAATTTCCGTGACGGTTCGTTCGTTGCTTTTCACCGACTCAACGTGAATGTTGTGTCAGCACAACTTGGCCAATGAGTGCAGGAGAAGCATGCATTGCTCACGTGGTTTAGCCATTCGATATCGGATCTGGGGAAGTGACCGTTATGAACCGAAATTGAACCGAACCGAACCTTTCACTTCTCAATGTATAGGAACCAAAACTGGAATCACCATGTGGAAAACAATTTGGATTTGGGTTTGGTTCGGGCCGATTCATTTCCGGTTGATTGGAACCGATTAGTTTTCGATCTTGAATTCATGCTCGATTTATAGACCAAATTTGAGCCTAATTTATAGCCCAGTACATTAAATTTGCAATTATAAAAAAAATAATGAAAATTTGATGTTAAGATTTAATTATTACAATACAATCGAAATAAAAAAAATTGCAAACAAAATAATGATAAAAGATAAATGATATACGTAGACGGATGAGGGGTGGACACGTGGCGATGCGAACCAGTCAGGTTATTATCATATAACCGGCGATTTTGAATTTTAAGAACCATAACCGAACTAAAATCAAATGGTTCTTTCAAATTACAAACTAAAACTTAATCATTAATCACGATTCCAAATTTTCAATTTCAAAACCTGTTTAGTTTCGCGGTTCGGGACTGGGTCCGGGTCTAAAATGCCCACTCCTATAGATAGGGGTGGACACGGTTACCAAACCGGACCATACCCTCTATACAAGGGCATATATCACTCAGTTATATTGATTTTTTATTACTTTTTTACAAAGCAGAGAGCGGGAAAATTTTATTCCAAATCCAAAAGAAGTACAATTTCGTAATCGAGGCAGACATGCCCTACCCACAATTCCCAATATGACTTTGAAGGGGAAGTCATAACAAGAAAATGAGGTATCTTGTTTCAACATGTATAGACATTCCACGTATAATAACACCAAATAAGGAAACCATAAGGAAGAAAGCTAACTCATTTAACATACGTGATGTCTTGAGTTTGAGTCTTAAACTACATAATAATTTAGAGAGGTGTGAAAACTTAATGTATTGTATATTCAAATTGATTGATTGATATCCTCAAATCCAATCTCAATAATTGATTGCATGATACCAAAGAAATAAAACAGATAAATGGTTTCAAGACAACAAAGATCGAAAATTTAGGTGAGTGATGTTGACAGTGATTGTGTATGATTTGAAATTAACGGTCCATTTTTTATCATACGAAAAAAAAGAAACAATTATTTCGTTGTTTCTGTCATCATGCGGACACGTCATCCGATGAGGTCGGCAGCCACGTGGCGCAATCGGGGACGCGAGAGCACGAAATACTTCCTACACCCACCTACACGCAAGTGCACAATAATACGACGCCGTATTTCGAGTCGTTTCGCTCTTCCCCTTCCTCGTTCGGTACAGGGACTGGTAGTGTCTGTAATGGAGGAGAAGGAGGAAGAGGTGCAAATTTCTGGGTCCGAAACAGAGTCCGTGAAGAAATCGCCAGGTAGCTCCCTCACGAATCTTCTCTACCTGTTTGTTTCTGTGTCTCAGCACTTCGATTGATTAAAAACTGGGGTTTTGATTGGGTTTTGTGATTTTTCTTGAGTTCGGTTCGTTCAAAATGGTTTATTTTGGATTGTTTGTGGATTAGAACGAAATTTCATGATGACCCACTTGGGCATTTTGTCTATTTTCCTGTGGGAAGTGGTTTTATGGGGTGGTTTTGCTTGAGAAAATGTCCTGTAGAATCAAATATTATATTGCTCAGGTTGTTTTTTTCTTTTCTGTTGATGATTCAAGCACATTGCCAAGTTTTCAATGACAATTGGTCTCACCAAATAGCTTAGCTATAGATTATAGTTCTAAATCCCCTTTTGGTTAGTGCAACAGTGATCTTAATCTTGTTGTGTAGGATAGGCATTAGTTAACACTTTGGCTGTCAATTTCATGTTTAGTACTTGCTGCAGTGTTCTAAAATTTTCCGACTTGTCCGATCAATCTCGGGCGGATCCCTTATTAATCCCTAGAAGGTCCTCTCCGCCCGACTAGGGCCTAGCTTTTAGAACACTGACCTGTTGTGCTCTCAAAATGGGAAATAGTGAGAGTGTGCATGTGCGTGTCCATGTTTCAAAGGATTCATATCATTACCCACGGGGAGATTTATGATTTGGTCTCACATGATAACGATTTAGATGCTGTTGCGCGAAGCGTGATGTATCTAATGGCTGATTCGATTGACTTGTAGTAGGAACTTGGTTGCTTGCTAAATTACATTTGACGACAAAAAAATGTTCTTTTTATTATCATTTTACAGTTGATTCTGCTGAGCTCAAACTTCGTGCAATTATCACCGAAGGGGAGTTAGATTTTGATGGATGGACTGCACTTATTGAAGTGGTTGAGGAAACATATCATGTTAGTTCTCTAATTTTATAAGTCGAATATTGCACTTTATAATTCTGCTTGGAATAATTTTACAACTCACGAACTATAGTAACTCTGTGCTCGATGCTGAACGCCGAAGTTGTTTTCTCTGATTTCTCCAGGACGATATAGAGAAAATATGTTTAGTGTATGAATCTTTTCTGTCCGAGTTTCCCTTGTGCTATGGTTATTGGAGGAAGCTTGCTGATCACAAAACACGTTTGTGCACCATCGACAAAGCTGTTGAAGTGTTTGAGGGAGCTGTGCAGTCAGCAACCTATTCTGTTGATGTATGGGTTGACTATTGTTGCTTCAGTGTGTCGGCATTTGAAGATCCATGTGATGTTCGAAGGTAAGTTTGATGCTTTATGAATTGCAGCTCTTATTGCTTTTGATATCTCAATTTGTCCAACATAATTTGAAGCTGGATCTTGCGTCGTCTTTTAACAATGATACGGAGTTTAACTATCATTTTTTATTCTTATCTCCAAACAAGAGTCTTGAAGAAATGTACGCGTTATGTAAAAAAAAAGGATTTTTGATGTTTCGGGGAGATGCTCTGTTATTGAGATAAAATTATCATTGTTCCAAGTCATATTAAGACATATTAGAGTTACAGTAATGACATTACGATAACAACAACATGATTTATTTTCCTTTTATGCTTTTGTCCCCACTTTGTATTCCCTTTCTACACTCTTACTGCTTAGAAAGGCAAAATTTTAAGTATAAAACTATTTAAGCATTTAACAGAATTCTCACAATATTATGTTAATTGACAGATTATTTAGAAGAGGTTTGTCATTTGTTGGAAAGGATTACTCATGCCATAAATTGTGGGACAAATTCATTGAATTTGAGTTATCTCAACAACACTGGAGTTCCCTTGCGCACATTTACATCCAGACCCTGAGGTTTCCTACCAAAAAGTTGCATCGTTATTATGACAGGTATATTTCAGTATTCTATATTTATTTTCCATAATTCCCTTTGAAGTTGAAAATTGCTCATCATTAATTTTCATCTTCATTCTTTTTGCTTTTGGTGTGAAATTTTACCATTCTCTTAGTCACCATCTGATACTGCTATGGTCTATGGCTATACATACTTACCAGACATAAGTTCCATGTTTTCTCCAGTTTTAAGAAGTTGGTGGCAATTTGGGAGGAGGAGATGGAATGTCAAAGTGATTCTCCCAATAAGCTACAGTTGGAGCTCATGCATGATATTGAAGTACCCACACGTTACAAGGATGAGGAAATTTCTAGCATTATCAAGGATCTGTTGGATCCATCGATTGGCTTGGCTAGGTCTCATGCTCTGTCTAAATATTTATCTGTGGGAGAACACTTCTATCAGTCAGCATGCCAATTAGACAAACAAATATGTCTCTTTGAGACTCATATTCGGAGATCTTATTTCCATGCAAAGCCACTTGATGTCTGCCAACTGGAAAATTGGCATCAGTATTTGGATTTCGTTGAGGCTCAAGGCGATTTTGACTGGGTATGCTATGTTGTTTTGGTACAGATGTGGGTTTCACCTTTGCCTTTACTTTTATTTGAATAACCTTGTTTTAATATTCTTAAATATATTGTAGGCTGTTAAGCTTTACGAGAGATGCTTAATTCCCTGTTGCAATTACCCCGAGTTTTGGATGCGATACGTGGACTTCATGGAAACTAAGGGGGGACGAGAGATAGCAATCTTTGCCTTGGATCGAACAACACAAAATTTTCTGAAGGTAGAGATCTTTATTACAGTAATTTGCTTTTCTCATCGATTCATGTGATTGAAGAATTTGATCTTTATTGGTGACATTCAGTTTCCGAGCGATAAATGCAAATTAATCTTTGGTGGAAACATGTCATCTTCGTTTAGACAGAACTGTGTTTCATAGCACAACTAAATTTGAATCTTTGGGGATGGCAAATGTGATGAATTGCAAAAGGTTGCCATGAACTTTTCTAATTTTGCAAAATGTGGCTGTGAACTTTCAGTTTTGCAAAAAGTTGCTGTGGACTTACCATTTTTTTGCAATTTGTATATATTTGTCCAAAAATGCCCTTGAGATCAAATTTTAAAAATAAAAATAAAAATATTATTTCAACTCGAGTTCTGAGATTTTTTCTTCTAGACGAGTTCGGAGTAAAGAGAAAACCCGACGATCTCGAGTTGAAAAACATTATTTTTATTTTTCAAAAAAAAAATTAAGGGCATTTCTGTCATTTTTGACAAATGTCCACATTTTGCAAAAAAAATGTAAGTTCACAACCACTCTTTGCAAAAATGAAAGTTTACAGCCACTTTGCAAAATTGGAATAGTTCATGGCAACTTCTTGCAATTTTCCCAATACTATGTGAATTTTATGAGAAGATAAATTATTGAAGAATGGAATTTTATTTGAAGAGAACTTCACTTGAAGTATGCAGGTTGGCTCAGTCAGACTCCATTATTGTCTGTGATATTTACCCTAGACGTTTCGAGAGAAGTTCATGTCATGCAAAAACATAGTTTTGATTGCTGTCTTTTGATAAGATGCTTTGACTCGATTCCTTGTTTATGGCCCTCGTATGTTTGTTGCAGCGGGTGCCGGTCATTCATCTTTTCAACGCTAGGTTCAAGGAACAAATAGGAGATGTTTTTAGTGCACGTGAAGCTGTTCTTCAATATAAGGCAGAAACAGATTCCGGTTTTGTGGAAAATGTTATAAGAAAAGCTAACATGGAAAAGCGTTTGGTATGTATTCAGGTCTTTATAATTAGAAACGATATATTCTACTACATTATCCTGCATTTAAATGAGTTTGATATGATTACCTTGCCATTGATGCTAGGGAAATTATGCAGCAGCGTCAAATATATACGTAGAAGCATTGGAAATCGCCGCAGCAAAGGAAAAGTCGCGAACTCTACCCATATTATATGTTCATTTTTCTCGACTTAAATTGGTGAGACAATGTATTTTCAACTCTTCCCTTTCTTTAAATCGTCAGCAGTAGTTATTAATTTTAGATTAGTTCAATGATTAGTTGTGAATTAAGAATCGTTATAGTTGTCAATTTGGTTCTCGACAACGTAACATTATGAGTTACCTTCTGCTTCCCCAAAATCAATTGTTTCTTCTTAGCTCGGAAACATTTGTAATAAACTTGCACGAGTGCATATGTTTTTCCTTGGGAATATAAATAACTGAAGTCTCTACGTGCTGTTTGAAACTGCACCATCTGCTGTTCGTTCGTTTCCATGTTTCGGTCTTGTATTCCTGAGTTGGGCACTTAATAGTTAATTATGACATCAAAGATTATTTTTTTATTCTAGGCCCTTGCTGTTATACACCTCTTGTCTATTCTTGATCCACGTGCAGAGGCCATAATTGTTTGTGGTGTATGAAACCATCGATTAAATTTATAGTTGTGCTATTATGACAAACAAGTTCCTCTTAGGAAATATGAACTCTGAACAGAACGTGGTCAACTAGATATAGGAGCGTAACTCAAACAATGAAGTCCCGTTACTAAACCTTCTGCACTGAACTAACTGATACATGACATGGAATAAAAAAACTTAAGCTTCATATGTTTGGTGGAAGTATTCAATTGGTGCATGAAGAACACCATTTTTCAATCTATACTGGACACTGTATGCCTCAATACAGGATAAATTTATGTTTTGCTCTTCCTCTTAAGAACCTTCTGCGTATCTGTAGCTCTCTTTTTTCCGAAAAAAGTTGTTGCATCTACATACATGAGTTACTCGTTATTAATTTACTTATTTTACAGAGTATTGGTAGTGCAGAGGCCGCTAGAGATGTTTTAATTGATGGTATCAAACAGGTTTCTTGTTGCAAATTACTTGTAGAGGTACATCTATTCAATTTCATAGTATATTAGCTTTTCAATTGAATATGACTTAACATGCTGAGAAAACCATCCCCTCTCCGTCCGTTAACGAGCATGCTCTTTGTCTAAAAACAGTGTTAAAAAATGATTCACTTTCCTTCTCATTAAACTCGTTATGCATGAATTATCCATGTTACCCCTTTAAATTTGTTACGGCAAAAACCGGGAAAATATGTACTATCTAATCCTGAATTATACAATAAAAGAATGGAAAGTGACACTCATTCACGACAGAAGGTTTAATACCCGATAGCTCTTTGTGAGAAGTTCTTTCGGGCTTTATAGCTTCACTTTTGGTCTTTTCGGTTTTATGAAGTCTTGAAACATTACCCGCACTACAGTAACGATTCCGTGGAGGCCTCAAGATGTTTATCAAGTGGTTAATCAATCCCTAGATGTTGGACTTCAACACTCCCCCTCACGTGCAGGCCTCGCACGTGGATCACACCAGGGATCATCAGAACTGGCCCAAACCAAGTTTTGATACCATGTTAAAGCTCAACCCACCTAAAAGCTCAAGCTGATAGATGGAGGCCCCAAGATGTTTATCAAGTGGTTAATCAATCCACACTCTTTAGATGTGGGACTTCAACATAATTCAAACCTTGAATTGCTTGTGGTGATTGTTGATTCATTCTTCTGCAGGAACTAATAAGACTTGTGACGATTCACGAAGGGGCTAGAGACGTTAACATGATTAATTCAGTTATGGCAAGTACGGTATTTTCAGAACCAGGAGTATCTCGAGGTTTGACTGCAGAAGAACGGGAGGAAATATCAAACTTGTATTTAGAGGTAGAAACTTTCCATCTTCCGAGTTTTGATCAACATAACTTCTTGTATTTGAACTCATTTTGTGAAATGACGAATTGATAGACGATTTCTTTAAATCTTTGGTTGCTGCAGTTTGTTGATCTTTGCGGAAACATCCATGATGTAAGGAGTGCTTGGAATCGGCATATAAAATGGTTTCCACACTCTGTAAGGACCGAGATCAATTTCCCGTCTCCCGTTGCTCCCTTGAATGCAGGCATCGAAGAAAGAAAGGAAACGTTTGTTGCTTTGCTACAACCGGTGTCTGAAAATTGTAATGACGAGTCCATGACCCTGGCAGAAGATAATATACCTCTATCTCCAGAAAATCAAGACCCTCAGTTTAACGAGGCTCCCGCTGACCAGATTTCGGACCAAAAATTTGAAAATCGGGATATTCAATCTCATCAGCCGGAAGATGCTGATAGCGCTAGACACAATGGAGAACGTGTATCTCCAGAATTTTCAATTTCAGTTTCGGTTTCAGAGCAGCCCAAAGACGTTTCTGAACCAAGACCGTCGTCGCCAAATTTATCATTGCATGAAGTAGCTAACGAAAGTGACTCAACGCAAGCTTCTCAAGGGTACTCCAAAAATAACCTTCACGAAGAAGAGCATGATCGTAAGCCCGAGCTCGCTGCCAAGCCACTTTCGTTGGAGACACTCTCCTTAGACGCCAAGGACAACAAATCTACATGTCACGAGTACGAAGCTCCCCAAGAGACGTGCATGTCGAACGGAAGCATGGAGGGCGGTCGCCACGCTCACCAAGCTCGAGCTGCTAGTCCCTCGTCCTCAGCAAGTCATCAAATTCCGACAACATACCAGCACGATCGAAACTGGCACCAGATGAGGTACAACAACAGATACCGTAGAGATTCTAAATTCGGGTTTCGCGGGAATTCACAAAAAAGACAACATCAACATCAAGATCGTCATCGCCATGTTTCTTCGCAACAGCAGTACCCTCAAGGTGGCGGCCCTGCCTTGCCCGTGCAGAATTCACAAGGCGAGCAATTCAGCCAAGTCCCGAATCAGTATCAGGTGAGTGCTGGTGTGCAAAATGTGCAGCAGCCATCGGCTCAACCACAGACGGTTCACTACCAGTATCCGGTGCAAGGTAATGATCAGTACACGCAGGCGCAAGATAGCGAAGCGTATAATCAGATGTGGCAGTACTACTATTACCAGCAACAGCAGCAGCAGTATTTCATGCAGCAACAACAGCAACTTCTCCAGCAGCAGCAACAAGAGCTTGATCCCCAACAGCAGCAGCTTCTATATCAGCAGCAATTGCAGTTGCAACAACAATATCTATATCAGCAGCAACAACAGTTTCAGCAACTCAGCGAACAACAGCAGCAACAACAACAACAACAACAACAACAACAACAACAGCAGCAGCAGCAACAACAATCCGTGTATCAGCAACCCCAACAGCAGCAACTCGACGAGCAGCAGCAGCAATATCTCCAACAGCAACAATTTCTGCAGCAGCAACAACAGTATCAACTTTATCTGCAACAGTTACAGCAATCACAGCAAAATCAGCCGCCAGAGGCAGAGCAACAGGAGGAAGAACTGGAACAGCCATCACAGCAGCAAGAACAAGAACAAGAACAAGTGCATGAAAACCACAATAACCGCAGGGTGTGTTTACTGATTCTAGTTACGTATTTCCTTTTCAAGCCGTTATTTGTCTCATTCTTTGTTTCTCTTGGTGTATGTTGTTGATTACATTGTCTAAGCTGAAGAGAGTGGAATAGGGGTTAATGCTAGATTAGATAGATGGATAGAAGCTTTAGGGGAAAATCTGATTGGAAGAAGTAAAACCAAAACTGAATATGGAGTGTCATTTTAGCAATTATAGGTAGCAAGTATTGATTCAGTTACTCATCAATATTAGGTTGCAAAGCTAGAAGATGAGTGCAGGGTATTCAGAGATGAAATATTAAGATGGTTTGCAATAACACTCGGAGGAAAGGGTTTTCAATTTAAAGATGAAGAATAACTGTATAAGATGGTTTGGAAATATACATAATAAGAATTTGACAATCTTTATGAAACGTATTGTATTTGATTCAAATTGATTGTGAATTACAATAGAGAAGGTTCCTTTATATAGGGAACAATAGGACCAAACTGATTTTGTTTATCATCAATAAATTAAACAACAATACTGCCAACGTGGGGATTGGAACCAGCGACCTCGTGCTTATTACATAAGGTCTCTGCCACTTCACCCATGACCCCTAAAGTGTTGAAAAGGGGCACGGGGATAGCGTAGACCTTAGTATCGAAATTATGAGTTAGCATATGTTATTTCTTGGGGGTTATATAGTTACTACATTGAGTTGGAGGATCAGTGTCTATAAGTTGCATTGTGACGATTATTTGTTCTGGCAACAGTTAGTGTCTTCACAACCGTACCATGACAGTAGTAGTCAGTTGGAGGTGGAAGAAACGAGGCAACATATTACGAGCTCTCAGGTATTCGACAACATTCACACATTTTAATAACATGGAATCTCTCATTTCTCAAAAAATAACATGGAATCTCTCAGTGTTTGGAAATCTTGGTTTGCCTTAAAATATGTCTGTATCATTGTTCCAAAACTCCCGAGTTCTCTTGGAACTCATTCTCGGTGGTTCAGTTTTACCGAGTTTCACTCGGTCAAACATGGTATTTTTTACATATGCTTTAAAACTGTTATAAAATTGATGCTTATTTTTCAACTTAACAAGTTATTTGAAAGTATTTTATTTTACCAAAATATTGTTATGTTTGTCCATCATCATGTGAGTTATATATGAACATAGGTATATATATAATATTTATTTATTACAAACGAGTTTTGTTGATTTCTCCCCAAGTTCTGAGAACTTATTTTTCGTCTCGCCGAGTTCTCCCCAATCCCGAGTTTCAGAACCTTGGTTTGAGATATGCCTACATGGTCTTATACTTTGTAGGATTCATAGAATGTTTTATGCATACCTATCAAAAATAACCAAAATCTGCTGGCAAATTTGTGTGTTCAATATTTGCAAACAAATTATGATCTCTAATTTTTGTCATTGCTGATCTTGTAGGGCCAAAGAAGAGTCATGCCATCAGATGACACAGACACAGAAATTAGCATTTAGTTGTGATCTTGAAGTGCATGTATTAGAATTCATTCATGTAAATTTAGCAGTTGATGCAGTTTTCAGTATATTTTTTTCTTCCTGAAAATATGTTTCCTGTCACAAACTAGTTTATGCAATGCAACTAGAAAAGAATTTATTTGGAAGCCTCTATGTTGAGTAGCACATATTGATTAATGACAAGTGAACGGTTGGAATGAATAATTTAGTTCCGAAGTTGATTTCCAAGGTTTTAGCTAGCAAACTGGAAATTCTTCTCTCAACCATTATTTCCATGTCCCGAAGGGCTTTTATTCTTGAAAGACTTATTACAGACAATATTCCAATTTCTTTTGAGCAATTGCACCATTTGAAGAGGAGGAACAGAAGAAGGCACGGTTTCATGGCTCTCAAGCTCGATATGAGCAAAGCCTATGACATGATTGAATGAGTTTTCTTAGAAGCTATGTTGCTCAATTTAAACATAGTTTGTCCTGGAGTTCATATAAAGGGTTGTAAATTGTAATCAAGTACAAACACTTGCTTGGCATACAATCGTTGGAACGCTTTCTATCCATCCGATTTCAAATTCAACGGCCCGGATTCACGAAAATACTTGATGGCAATTCAACGTAATTATGGTTGTTTCATCAGTTCCTAAGAGTAAAGAAGACTTTTTGAATTTCTGATTGATAATCTCATTTAGTTTAAGTAGTAATTATCGCTAATCATAATAATCCTCACTGATTGTGATTATCGCAAACATTTTTTGAATTTATAATTGATAATTTCATTTAATTTCATGAGTAATTATCGCAAATCATAGTAATCTTCACTGATCATAATTATAGCAAATCCCATTTCATGGTGCATACTAGTGTTGTTTCATCGGTATAAGCATTGTTTCATCATGTAAACAGAATAAATATTACATGTTTTAGATGATTTATTGTTTCATGCATGTTGATAAACGAGTTTTCTTCATTCATGGTTCAAGATTTAGGGTTAGTCTATGTTTGAAACAGTAAATGCCCAGAATAGGTTGGTTGATTTTTGAGTAAATTTTTTAATTGAGTTTCTGGTGAACTGTTTAATATATCAATTACTATTTAATCACTGTTTGATTTTTAGATATGTTATTTTAGTTTGTGATGGTTAATATGAAATTATGTCGTATTAGTTTAATCTTAGTGGTCCATTGGTTAGCTACTGTATTTGTTCTCATAAAACAGCCTAATGTGCTTGGTCTGTCCATTGTTAGGTTTCACAAACCAATTAGAAGGAAGTATTTTGTATGTTTCATCACAAAATATTTTGATGTCATCGACAGACATATTATTTCTTCATTTTAATATTGACATTGTTACATCACATATATGTTTTGTTTCACGTGGATTGTATCATTGTTTCATCGAAATATTATTAATAATATTTCATTTTAACATTGACATTGTTTCATCACATACTTGATTATAAATCGGGTTTAGCTTAGTCTAATTCGACATATAAATCGAGCCTAAGTTGAAAATCAAAACCAACCAGTTTCACCTGAGAAACTGAACTAGAGAACTGAGATCATAACCAAACCGATTATTCATATAGTGATTCTGAGTATAGTTCCAAAAATAAGAAAACCGGAAGGTCCGAATCTATTCAAATACCATGCCCACCCCTAATATTACACAAGTCTCCATTTGCATCTAGTAGACTCCAGAGATTTCTGCATTGTGTAGGATTGGTGTCAATAATTTCACACTTATACATTGTGCTGAATCATGTTAGCAATCCATGGATGCTTCCATGTTGTGCAAATTTGCTGCAAACAGTAAGTGTATTTTGCCCCAAGTTCTGTTCCAATATACTTATCAAGCAGTAGCCAAATTCTTCTTTGATACCTTTTACAAGCTATTTTTAAAGGTTTTTTTCTTGTATCTCAAATTATCTAACTAATTTACCGAAATCAACCTTCTCTTTATAGTGGAGATATTTTTGACATCCTTGAACGTCCAAATTGACATTAGACTTAATACAATATGACTAATATTTTAGGTCAAATATGTGTTAACGATAAAACCCAATACTTTGTGATAATGCTTGATTCTCACTTTCTTTTGGAAATTTATTTGCCACCACTATTCCAATAATTGATGCTAAATTATGATGAGATGCAATCCTCAATTTTCAAAATTTAAATGCTTAAATCGAATATTTTGATTTGAACTATTATTTTCTAACATTATTTTCATTCACCAGAAATCGGGTTTTAATGAAATGCCCTTTATGCTTTATATGACAAAAATACCCTTATATTAAACTTCTGAAAATAAAAATAATAAATTCACAGCTAAATTCGTCATTTTAATCGAAGTTTATGTAAGTCGCAACAATTTCAAAGTACATGATTGTGAACTGTTACATTCGAAGTTTATGACTGTAAATTGTAAAACTTGCATTGGACTAAATAACAATTATGATCAACAAAGGAAACGACTAATTGAGAACGGTACTGAAATACTTATGAATCTACTATTTTACATTAAACAAAATACAAGAAACAGTGTCCTTGAATCCATAGAATGAGTTTTCATTGTAACCTCCATAACTAGAAAATATGTGGAGTAAAACATTGCACCAACTCAGCATGAGGTCGCTGGTTCCAGTCCCCGTGTCGGGCGGTATTATTTAAATTGTTGCAGATAAAAAACATTTATACAACCCAATCCAATTTATTCTCTAAACAAAACAATTCTCAGCATTCCTTCATAGATTCAAGAAATATAGATTCAAGAAATCTATATATATATTCATAAAACTAATACAAATTGTAAACAAAATTCAAATTTACATACCTATTTGTTTTTTATTTGCCATTAGCAGATTACAGACCATGGTTTTTCACATGACCTGCGGCAAGGCATGAAAAATGGTAAATGTATATAAGAAGTGAAAATATGAATAATATTTCAGGGTAAGAAGCAATTGTTAGCGCAAATTCATATCCGAGCAGTTTATTTATATCCACAATATCTACCAGTAGCAAAGAGGAGAAAACCGGGGCCTAATTGTTAGCAGCATGAGTCAACTAGTAGTTCTTGATCGATCTTAGAATCGTGCACGAATCAAGATCCAAGACTTGCCCATAGCCAGCAAATGAATTCTAACAAATAACAATTCTGACATGATACAATATTGTTAGAGACAAACTTCGTAAAAACAACAATGCTATTTTTGTGGATTTACGAATTCTCAAGGCCTTTACACGGGAATTTCTACTCTACAACCTCGGTATTGATGAAAAAACCCAAAATAATGTAGTAGTTCCGAGAAGACTTGCCTAATTTGGGCTTCACGGTTTTTTTATCAGCTATAACCGCAGGTGCAAGGATTAGTATATCAATCCAATATCAATAACTTCCATCCATAACATTTTCCTAAAGTTGGAAAATCAGGTAGTGTATACACACGTTTGCATAGTGTTCTAAAATTACCCGACTTGTCAAATTAATCCCCGATTAATATTCAGTTAATCCATGATTATTCATTTAATTTGAATATCTGATTAATTTCTGATTAGTCCCTGACTAACCCCTGATTAATTTCTAGAAGGACCCGACTAGAGCCTGGCATTTTTTAGAACACTGCAATTGTATATAAATTTTTATATTTGATGCATTATATTATATCAATTACTTATCATTTAAACTCATATGAATGAGCTCTGGAGGGAAATTTTGCAATTCCATATGCACCAATGTATATGCAAATTTCTTGTTTCGGGTCTCTCTTGCATATGAACAGTCACATCAGACCTAATTCCATAAATTTGGATTAAACGTATCCTAGCCAAAGCATAAATAAAGATTCTATCCACGTCAAGTAATCGAAAAGCAGCAAAAACTACAAAAAAATAAACGACAGCCAGCTGATAAGTAAATAAGAGCTCTTAGACTATATTCCAAAATATGATAATATTCCACATACCTCCTTACATTATATAACAACTTTACCTGTACAATATAAAAAGAGGCATGCTCTACATATATCTGCTGACAAAAATCAGATGAAACACTTCGCAGCGATGTCAGATCAGAGGAGAATAGAAAAAGTAAACAAACAAGAGCTAAAACAGACTCGAGAAGACAAACAATAGTTTATTCAGTTAATTAGCTTGAGAATTGGAAACTTGAACTATTTTATGAGACGGGCAAGGAACGGCTATATTCAAGCAAATGAAGAGAAGAAAGGGCTCTTATTCCTTGTTACCGAATCTCTGGGAAATAATAGGTCGGACATCGTCTGCATCGGCCAGTATCTCTAAAAAGGGCAGTAGTGAAATCAGTGCAGTGTCCGATGGATCATCAAACCAACTTCTAATTGGAATCCCGTTATCCACTTGCAACTGGAAAACCTGATATCGTCAAAGAGACAAGGCTAAAAAATTAGGAGTATTTAGCGATAGGTCTTTTGTTTTTCCTATTTCTTCTCGATAAGTATCAAGTCTCATCTCGTGTTATAGTTAAGTACGGGGGACCTAATCTGGGGTCCTACGTTTTCTTAGAGAAGCATACCTTCTAGCTAAAGAAAGACCCATTCCAAATAAAGTTTTCCGCTACAGCGAATTAATCTAACCTTTGCTGTTTCGTCTACTTAAAGGCCAAACATAACATGACTAACCGAACCAAATAAAAAGTAAAATCCGGCAAGGATAAATTCCTCAAGTCGCGTGGAAAGTGAAATACCTGAGGAGAGTTATCAATAATAGCAATTTTTGCAAGATCAACACCTAAAACCGTCAAATCTTTCGTGTAGCTGCCATCTGAGAAAATGCAAGATTCGCGATAAGCGCGGCGGGATATAATCTTCCCTTCTGGATCCAGTATGTCCAGAAGTTGTTCTGCATAGATGCTTTGGCTGGCTGTAAAAATGACGACTTCAAACATCTCGGCAACTCTTTCCAAGAATGTCTTGAGGTGAGGCCTCTTTTTTACGTATACAGTATGCTCTTGCATGTTGAAAAAGACGTTGAAGGTGAAGTCTGCATTGCAAGCTTCCAATGTGGAGTGGACGAGAGTTTCTGTACATAAATGAACACGGTTTACTAAACATCTATAGAATTTGCGGGTGCAGTTCTCTTCGAAGATAAGAGAAAAGAAAATAACAGCAGTGACATTGTTAGGTAACAGACAATCCCTCAAAAGTTCAATATCGTGCTATGAAAACAATTTGGAGAAATATCATGTGAAATCGTGATGTGGTGACCTACAAATGGAACGTGGATAGATGACAAAAAAATTACCATCCAAATCAAGAACTAGGGTAATGGACTTTTTCCGAGTCTCCTTTGGCAGTAAAGTAGGCCTGGAGTTTGACAGTTCAGGGAAATTTTTGGAAAGCAAGTTTGGATCAAAGCACTGGTTCTGATCCATATCGTGATAAGAGTCTACACCAGATTCTTGATCTTGCCGTCTCAGTTGATTAATTGCTAGATATAAGCTATTGTCTGGACGGGCCGTCTCTTCTGATGATACAGCGTCGTCGCAATTACTCATTTTAAAAGTGTCCTCGAGGTAAGGAAGTACAACATATTGCTCATCCATGTCAAACGCTATACTTGGCTTGGGCGAATCGTCATCGGGGAAGGGAATGGCCTGGCTAATGCCATCTTCAACCGCATTGCCACTGAACTGTATGCCGGCAATAAGCATTTCAGAAATGTAAAAATCTGAAACGTTGCAAGTTTGATAATGACAATAGTGTCTGTTTTCATCGTTGTCACTACTTCCCGGCCTTGGCACATCAGAATCAGTATTGCTCCCTATCGTAGATTCAAGAAAAAAAAAAGGAAAACATGTCAGATGCAAGCGTGTTAGACCCAAACACCTCATTTTCAAGAATGTATTTTTAATGAAATATTTTTATAGACAAGCATACAAAAGAAAGCAAATAGGACGCGCTCATTAAAAGTTAAGTCAGCGCTAAGTATTTTACCTGCAACATTGTTAACATTTGGTTCACTAAGATCTCCGATTGGCTCCAGAGCAGGAGAAAATATTGTTTCTAAGTTTGATGCGGAGCAAAGCATTGTGGAATCCTGCAAGGTAACAAATAGATACCTAAAAATTGCATATCAATGTGGACAAAACTATACTGTCTCCTTCCAATTTATGAAATTTCCCATGACGGTTTTGGTAAACTCCATCAAACTTTGGACTGCTTGTCACATACATATTATTACTTTAGTCTATATTGTAATAAAATAATGGTTTGTAATTTTACATCAAATATATTTATGCCCACTTTTCACATGTGAACTTAATATACAAAGATTCAACAATTAAAATCCTATTTTAATGACTGGTACACTTCACCTCCCCTCTGCTAAAATGTCTTAAATGCTCAACGGTTATTTATGTAAAAGAGTAATCTAAGTATTGTATCAATCTTATACCATTCTTTCTTCTGTTGCAGAATCAACAAAAATGATCGGTTGGTCCTGAAGAAGTTCATCTAATAACTGTTGATCGATGGATTTGTTACTTCCATGGTCTTGTGTGGACATTTCAGTGCTCGGAACTGCAACAGTAATTTATAGGTTGGTGAGTTGAGTTGTCATATATAGAAACTAATAAAGTTCACAGATACATAGTAAATACATAGTCGGCGTTAATTAAACCAATTGGTATAATATAAAATGCATCTAATTTACAATCAATTTCAATCATTTATTGAATTGATATTTTTTCTTTTCCCTAAAAAGGTTCTCATCAAAATAATTGATAAGAATAACCAGCAATAATGGTGAATATAAATGGCAAAGCACACATTTCCAAAGAGTTCACGGGACATTTCCATGAAAAGACAGTACGGTTTTCTAACATAAAGCAATGTTAAGATAAATATGTTTTTATGTTAAATCTCTACACATAAAATACAACAAAGATTGGAATGTGGAGATAAAAAAGAAGATATGAAAATATACACTCTTTTGGAAATTCATTAATTCATTCCAAAAATGGAGATTTGAGATGCTGTAAAAGTGATGTATTCATGATCCATGATTTACAAAACAGTGTTATTTTTGTGTATGTCATAAAACGTCATGAAGCGTCATGAAGTCTATGAGAATAACATGTGAGCAAAAAATACGATAGGATCCTGACTATTAGCCATGGTCACTTACCATTCTGACAATTCTCGACACAAGCATCAAAGTCTGATATTTGTTGAGAAATCCTAGGATGAGAGCATGATTTCTTGGAAATTATACTCGACTTTTGACACACACGAAGATCCTTTTTTTCTTTTAAAGATCCCATGTTTAATTTGGTCTTCATTTTCAATGATGGCATTTGAACCGCACTTTTGATATTTACCACAATCTTGATTCAGGAACATCAGTTGACAAACAAGACCCTTTAGAAAACCAAATAAACAGAAATTAAATTGTGTCATGGCTCTAATTAAGATAAGATGCAAAGACATGGAAACAAAATGCATAGAAGATACTAGAGAACAAATGATGTCAAGTAGAGATTAACTCGAGAAAAATTAACTTGTAGAGATACGAGGGAATGGATGTAGGCACAATTGCGCACCATCAAAACATTGAATCAGTTAAATAGTTTAATCTACATTAAAACATAAACTAATCGGATTGTGAAATGACATGTATGGTAGATAATAAGTTTAAAAAATGGAAATCCACAATACAATTCCCATAACTCTCAATCCCAAGCAAAGACCCCGTCAGTCAAAGTCAACCAAGTCTGTGTTTTCCAATCAATACAGCTCAAATGCACAAAACCTAAACAAAATAGCAAAATACCATTCACTAAACAAAAAGAACACTGCGACTTCTGTTGTTCTTGGAACAAGCAAGCCAATAAACCGTCAATTATACAGCTCATAACCATTTAACAAAGCACCGTAGTAAATGCTGAAAGACAGAAACTGCAAACTCACCAATCAGCGACAAACAAAGTATTTGACTAAAAAGCCCACTAAAATGGAAGTCAAGCCAAAGAAACAAAATTGGCCAATCGAAACTCAACATCTCCTTAAAAGACGATAAGCATACAGCTGTCGTGGAAGTTATGCAGCTGAAACCAACATAATTGACAAAAGTAAGCAACTTGAGCCAGCTGAAGCTAAAGAGCAGAAACCCAATAACACACAGAATATGGTCTACTACTACTACTACTACCCATTTCACAAATACCAAAACCCCAAATCAAAGTGACCAAGCACACACCCAGTAATCAGGAAAACAAAACCCACAAAAAAATCATCTAACAGAGTTACAATTCCAACTAAAATTTACCTATATGCACAAAAACCAACATAATTGACAAAAGTAAGCAACTTGAGCCAATTGAAACTAAAGAGCAGAAACCCAATAACAAACAGCAGATGGTCTACTACTACTACTACTACCCATTTCACAAACACCAAACCACAAATCAAAGTGACCAAGCACACACACCCAGTAATCAAGAAAACAAAACCCACAAAAAAATAAGTCAACAGAGTTACCATTCCAAATAAAATTTACCCATATGCACAGAAACGAACATAATTGACAAAAGTAAGCAACTTGAGCCAACTGAAACTAACGAGCAGAAAACCCAATAACACAGCAGATGCTCTATCCAACCCAATTCACAAAAACCAAACCAGAAATCAAAGTGACCACAAGCACACACACCCAGTAATCAGGAAAACAAAATCCACAAAAAAACCAAGTCAGCAGAGATACCATTCCAAATAAAATTTACCCATATGCACAAAAATCAACATAATTGACAAAAGTAATCAACTTGAACCAACTGAAGCTGAAGACCAATAACACACAGCAGATGGTCTACTACTACTACCCATTTCACAAACACAAAACCACAAATCAAAGTGACCAAGCACACACACCAAGCAACCAAAAAAGCAAAACCCACAAAGAAACTCAAGTCAACCAAGTCACCAATCCAACCAAACCCATTACACAAAACAGCAAAAATCCACCAGACCAAACCACACAGCACTTCCAATCCAAAATCAAAACCAACCCACAACCATAAACCCTAGAAAAACCACACTGAAACGGCAGTTACACAGTCACAGCCCACAAAACCACAATCAGTTGAAAAAAAGAAACAGAGCAGCCACAAAAACCCAATACTCAACCAAACAGTACACGAAAACACAAGCAGCTCAAAAAAAAACCACAAAAACAGTGAATTTGAGAGAAAAATCGAAGCACCCAGATGCTAGATACCTCTCTGTAGCAGAAGAGACCCTCTCTCTCTCTCTAAGAAACGAGGAAAAAAAAGGACCTTTCTCTCTCTAGACTTCCAGGAACAGTCAGACAAGAGGAGCACTGTCGGGTTCGTATAGGATGCTACGGACGGCTGTGATCGAATCTTGGAGGGAACGTTTCAGCCGATAAATGCGCGCCACGTAGGACGTAGAGCCAGCTCATCGTGATGCGTCGACACGTGCAGCTTCACGGAAAGAAAGGAAATAAAAGAAGAACTATCAGTCAATTTCCAAAAGTAGCATAAATTAGGTATTTTTCACTTTTGACCCTATAACTTATCTTTACTTGTACTCTTGTCCTGCACGCAAGTTTCAGCGCCATTTTAACCCCTAAGTATGACAATAAAAATTTATGGATGATTAAATGGTATGGTAACTAATTGTAGATTATTTTAATTAGATAGTCCGAGATTTTTACAACAATTATGATCAATTCTAGAAAAAATAATTTTTTTTATTTAATCGTAATGTGTTTACAACCATTATTGGTAGCCAATTGTGGATTAATTGGATAAATTAGTGATTTTTACACAATAATAATACATTCTAGAAAAATAGTTTTTTTATTCTTTGTCTAATCATAATTGTTAGAATATATTATAACAATAATGTGTTTTAAGTCGGGATCTCGAATAGTTAAATTCATATTTGAATCGGATAAAATAACCTGTTATTAGAATTTGGGACAACAACATTGTAAAAGTAAAATTCAAGTTTATATATTCATTAATTACACTAACATAGATTCAAAAGTATAATTCGTTTGTGGAGGATTCAAGTAAGAACTCTCCCTTACAATGTAAATTAATAATTAATGTGAATTTTTAGATGACTGATATTAAATTTTATTTGTTCTAATTATATAAATAGTGAGTTTACGCAGATGAGATTCACACATTCTTATTATACATTATTATGCGTTTACATCACTTGTACTGATGATTTGTATCATTGAGGACTACTATTTACATCAATTTTTAATTTGTATTCTAAGAGTTGTTTTTACTTAAATCCTCTACACATTTCTTTTATATATGCTCTTTAGGGTATTTACTTTTTTAAATGTGAGAAAAGAAAACCAATGAGTTTGTGCTAGAAAATTAATGTTTTACTTTTAAAAACATATTCATCATTTTCTATAATCTGATGGAATAGTAACAAGACCAACATAAAAACAAAAAATAGAAGTTAAAGAAGTGTTTGTCAACATTTATACCTTCGATACCTCTTGGGATAGAAAAGGGTGGTGAAGAGTAATTTTTGTTCACTCTTTATTCTCTCTTTTTTGTTTGCTTTCTATAAATTCTCATTGTCAAGTTCCCAAGAAAAATATCTTTTTCTATTTTGACGATAAAAACAATCGAACATTGTAAAGGTGAGCAAAAGGAAAACGAAATGGGTCAATCCTATATCCTATAATTTTATGCCTCTAGGGAAAGAAAATGGTGGTGAAGAGTACTTTTGTTGGCTCTTTATTCTCTCTATTTTGTTTCATCCTTAGTAAGTATCATTGTCAAAATGTGAGTGAACTAAAAAAATTGGTCCACATAAAAGAAAATGAACTAACAAAAGTTATACAACCAACTTTTTAAAATATTATTCTATTTATCTGAGAAAATTTTGTTTTCTTTTTTCAAACAAATACATATCTAATAGTATCGATAATTCACTATCGACCAGATCAAATATATACTCAAATATCATAGAAGTACTTATCCATAGATTCAAGTTTTACACATATATGAAGGTGAAGGGTACTTTTGATGGCTTTCTATTCGAAACTCTTTTTGTTTGATCCTGAATGTGGGTGAACAAAATTATTATTGCAGTGGACGTTTAACTTTTTAAACATTTGATATATTTGATTTCGGAAAAAAATGTTTTTTATTTATCGATGAAAATATATTCAATGTTTTTTATAGTACGATTAGTCAGTTCAACCAACCAGATCGAATATTTTAAAAATAAACACATAAATAAATTGGGTCAACCTAGATTCTAGTTTTATCCCTCTAAAGCAGAAAAATGATATTGAATAGTACTTTTTGTTGACTCTTTATCTTCACTGTTTTGTTTCATTCTCGTGAAGTCTCATTGTCAAAATGTGGATGATGAGCATAGAAATTGGTCCACATAAAAAGAAAGAAGAAAATAACAACAAAAGAAAAAGCACAAGGGCCTTTATTTTATGTGGACCAAAACTCCAAAAGAGATGATGAATATTAAAGGCCATTTCTATGGTTCCAATAGTGCACACAGAGCTTTTGCTGCTTGCCACACAAACTTGGAGACCCCCACATGATCTTTAGCTCTTCCTAATTAATGGGTCTGATTGCAACATTGAATATATCTAGGTTTTGGGATCCACAACACTTCAAGAGTTCATGGGTGAAACAAAAAGGAAATGAAGTTTATTTGTTTAGTTAAACTTTATTAACTTGGTGTTTAGATGTGTTTTGCCTAGTTTGGATTGTCTCAATTTAAAAG
>JAYMTQ010000069.1:0-25680 GCA_036897385.1 Geranium incanum | reverse complement strand
TTTAATAATTATTTTAGTGGAAGTACAATAGTCCAGGTGTTCTTCCCACAGTCTAAAGATTTGATGACTGGCAAACCTCCCAAATTGTGACAAGCTCAAAAAACTGAACTATTACATAATGTCAAAAACAATACATAAATAATGAATGATTTATCTATTTATTTGGAAAATTGTCAAATCAAAATGAATAATTCTGGTCCTTGGAATCGAAATCGAATAAAAACAAAATTCACAAGAAATCTAGTAAAAGAAGCATTTCATAGTAGGAAAGTGACGTGAATGGTTGTTGCACACATGCTACAAGGCGAGTGAAGAGCACATCGCGTGGAGGACAAAAAATGTACCAGAGAATTTCGGAGTTACTAGTACCACCGAAGGCGACACAAAAACCCGTGCTACCACGAGCCGTCCACGCCAAAAACGTACGCTTTGACCAGACACATGGCGACACAACATTCGACCTTCCTGGAAATTTCGCCCTTGTCCTGTCACCTACTTTACAAATCATTGAGATGGATTAACCGAGACGCCACGTCGTTTTGACAAGTACGATTAGCGTTGTACACATAATGTCGAAATCTTCTCAGTTGAGTCTCTCTTGTCCTCCCATCTCCACCAATTTAGGGGCCCACCAAAGTCTTGTCATAATCTGGCCGATTTTAGTATTTTTCGGTGGCTGGTAGTTGAATAATTTTATTCATATTGAAAAGATATTTATTACAGTGACTTTTGCATTATAAATTTTGAAAAGAAACCAAGGGATGTGCACGGGTTAGTAATCGAAACTAATATATTCTAACAGAAACTGACCATGATTAATCGATCCGACAGTAGACGGGTGATTGAATTTTGGAGCCGTTATCAAAATCGGCCATTTTTGACAGTTCAACTAATCCGACCACCCCACCCAATTTGGTTAGTTGGTTTTTTTACTTTCATTCAAAATTTGGGACAAGTCTTTTGGTTAATTTTCGATCTGAAATTAGGCAACCTACTACCGGTTACTATCAGATCTTATCATTTTTAGCTCCCATTTGTTATTATTTTTACTTATTATTGCCAAATTTGTTTCACAGGGTGTTGAGTTGAGTTTCAGTCAAAAATGTCATATTTCGAATAGCTCTAATTGTGACGGGTTAAGTTCGGCTAGTGGATTCATCACCTTCCACGGTCTCTTAACAATTGGGGCTTAAGTAAATTTAGAGATCTCATGTACAAACGAGTGTAATAAAGTATATTTACAATTTACCCCTCGAGAATTTAAGTGTTGTAAATTTTATTATAGAGAATTATTTAGATGAAAATCATATTTCATTATTTAAATTAAGAACTGGTCCTAGCCACTGAATTTATAAAATAAATACGAGAGATTAAAACATATAATTAATAATAATAAATCAAGTTTACCAAAATTATGTATTGAAATTTAATTTTACACTTATAATCAGTTAATCAAAATGTAGATATGGAAACTTTCCTGAAGTATTTTTACAAGAGGAATCCTGTACCAGTGATTCATATTTCTAGCCACTCATAACATACGTGGCATTACACCATTGGACTTTCACATAATAATAATAATAATACAATCACATGTCCCCTATTAAAAGAAAAATAGAATATAGATGATAAATAGAGCAGAATAAAGAGAACTCCGACTGGTGGTTAATTTTCTGAGCTCCCTCGTCTCTTCCAGCCGAAGCAAAGTCCCCGTTTCCTCCACAACCGCCGAAAAAAAAAGCATGCCGCCGGAACAAGACCCAGGCCTCGACCAGCCGCTCCTCTCCGGCGACGACCCGGACCAGGAAACCGCCTACGACGCCGCCGACAAGGTCCACATCATCGGAGTGGACGAGCCCGATTCGGACAGCCTGGTCCCTCCCTTCTCGTGGAGGAAGCTGTGGCTCTTCACCGGACCTGGATTTCTGATGAGCATCGCGTTCCTCGATCCCGGAAACCTGGAGGGCGACCTCCAGGCGGGTGCGATTGCGGGCTACTCGCTGCTGTGGCTGCTGCTGTGGGCCACGGCGATGGGCCTCCTGGTCCAGCTACTGTCGGCCCGGCTCGGGGTGGCCACGGGCCGGCACCTGGCGGAGCTGTGCCGCGAGGAGTACCCGACATGGGCCGGGATGGTGCTGTGGGTCATGGCCGAGCTCGCCTTAATTGGGGCCGATATTCAGGAGGTTATTGGGAGTGCTATTGCGCTGCAGATTCTGAGTAATGGGTTTTTGCCTCTCTGGGCTGGTGTCACAATTACTGCTCTTGATTGGTATGATCATATCATAATCTTGCTCATTTACTTGTCTTTGTGGGTTTTGATGCTTTAATTTTGGCTGTACATATCTGAGTACAAGGTCCCTCATCAGTTAATTACAGGGTAAGAACCCTAAATTAATGTACACATTCTACTATTGATTTATAGTCTAGTTTTGGGGTTAATCAGAAAATAAATGGATTAAAGGATTAATAGGGAACCATAGAGGACTAATCAGTGATTAGTCAGGGATTAATCGGGAATTATAGAGGATTAATCGTGAACTAGTCGGGGATTTTTACAACATTATGAGCTTCCTCAGTCTACCTTTGTTTTCAGATCAGCACATTTGGTTCATTTTGAGTTTTGGTGTCACTTTGAATTATAATTTCATTAAAAAAGTGACGGTCTTGATGATTGAAATCATTGTCTTCTGTATTTTACATCAGTTTTATGCTATTTGATTGATTATATATTCATTGTTGTAGAGGGTAATCTGAATTTCCCCAGCAGAGGTTATTTATAGAATGTATTTGATATAGTCATGTTAAAAAGGGAAGCTGAAGAACATATTGATTGAAATTCTTAATGTTGTTTATGTTTTATTTGGTGAGAATGAAGAAGTTAACCCTAATTTACTTGCAAACGTCCGTATAAAAGATTTGAGTGGAGAGTAATGCTATGTTATGCCATATTACACGTTCCAAATTTACGTCTTATGTATTGTCTTACAAGTTCTCAGCATCAAGAGGGTCGTATTGTGGGTTCGAATAAAAATTGTACTCGTTATGCTGACTAGGATCTTGTGATTGCCTTGTCACAGTTTTGTCTTCTTGCTTCTTGAAAACTATGGGGTGAGAAAACTGGAAGCTGTTTTTGCTGTTCTAATAGCGACCATGGCACTTTCATTTGCATGGATGTTTGGGGAAACAAAGCCCAATGGCAAAGAACTTCTTGTTGGTATGCTCTTTTTACCTTCACTGGCTTCCAAATTTCTCTACCAAACCAATTACCACAGGCTTTGTGTATTTTTTATTCACATCTATTGCTCTGCTTCTGAAGCGTAGTCTAATGGGCTTCTTCTTGTAGGCCTCGTGGTTCCAAAACTTAGCTCGAGAACAATAAAGCAGGCTGTGGGAGTTGTGGGCTGCATCATCATGCCTCACAACGTATTCTTGCATTCTGCCCTCGTACAATCCCGGGAGATTGACCATAGAAAGAAAGGCCGTGTCCAAGAAGCTCTCAATTACTACTCCATAGAATCTACCATTGCACTTATCATCTCCTTCATCATCAATCTTTTCGTTACAACTGTGTTTGCAAAGGGATTTTATGGTACAGACATAGCCAACACTATAGGCCTTGCAAACGCGGGACAGTATCTTCAAGAGAAATTTGGGGGCGGATTCTTACCCATTTTATATATATGGGGTATTGGATTATTAGCAGCTGGACAAAGTAGCACCATTACAGGCACTTACGCTGGACAGTTCATAATGGGAGGTTTTCTGAACTTGAGGTTGAAGAAATGGCTGAGGGCATTGATCACCCGAAGCTGTGCCATTATCCCGACTATGATTGTTGCTCTTGCTTTTGATACCTCCGAGGACACGCTTGATGTGTTAAACGAGTGGCTGAACGTGCTTCAGTCAGTTCAGATCCCGTTTGCGCTTATTCCCCTGCTTTGTTTGGTTTCCAAGGAGCAAATCATGGGCGCGTTTAAGATTGGCCCTGTTATGAAGGTATGCTTTCACTTCCTAAACATAAAACTACTATTGATTTTCCAGCTGATAAATTCAATATCTGAGTTCACTGTCATTGTGTTGGATCTTTCCTTTTTTATAGATTGTTGCTTGGCTCGTGGCTGTCTTGGTGATGGTGATCAATGGGTATCTTCTGGTCGATTTTTTCTCCTCCGAAGAGAGTGGTGCCATGTTTACTACTGTGGTATGCGGCTTCACTACTGCATACGTTGCTTTCATAATCTACCTTGTTTCTCGGGGCGTTTCCTTTTCTGCTATCAAAACCTTAGCACAGTCAAGGAAATTACGAGATTCTGGAGACTGAGTACTTTCCTCCACTGCCCGAATCTGTTTCCACTTGATCTAACTGCACATGAATTGTTGTTAGAATTAGCATAGCCTTGACGGCTTCACTTGTAGTTGTGTACAAAACGCAAGTCATTGGCTTGCTGCTTCAAGTTAGTGGTGCAGAATCAAAACTGCACAGAGCTGTAGTTTTGTACATGTATATTATTTTCAGATGTACAGAGAAGGCTCAAAGAAAGAGCTGCTGCTGCACAAAGAAGAAGCTCTGTCGAAACCCAAAGAGCGTGTTGCTGCACTTGCATTCTGTAACATTGTAACTTTGGGATTGGAAGTAGCAATGTTTTAATTAAATTATGGAGCTTGCGTGTAGAAATTATACACTATCTTCTTCTTTTTTTTCTTCTACGGTTTGACATAGAAAAAGTCTTCAAAATTAGGCAGACGAGTTTTGTGATCTCGTCTCATTCTCATTATGCTGGAACAGTAATATTGTGCCCCTCTATAAAATATCGATGAGGCGAGTTCGGGGTAAGTTTTGTGATCTATATTTCCGTTATGTCATATCGTTGATATCGAGTTTCCGTCAAATTTGAGAATTTATCATCTTTAATTTAGGTCATGTATGTGAGCTCAGGAAAAAAACACATTTCTTTAATAACTATTCACTTTATATTGAAATTTGAATTCAATCGAAGAGAATGTTATCTTTCTGTTCCACTCTTTGAACTATTTTCAATGTTTGTGAGGGCAAACTTGCTTGTTTTTCTTAAATTACTTTAAATCATTTTATTTGTAAACTATTAAAAATAATTTAAAGTTGAACTAGTTGTTAATAATTTAAAGTTTTGTTAATTTAAAAATTTTAATTGATAGTGATGAACCATCCCAAAGCACTTGAAGTCAATTTGTGCTTATATCAATAGTATTGTTGATTGATTAATGATTAATACATATAAAAATATATATTAACATGTTTTCTTTATTTACTTCGTCCTTAAATAATAAATAATATTGTCGCTGTATTTTTCTTTCTACTTCTTAATGATCGAATATCACATTTTTATTTATGTAAATGTTCGTTAATCGTTACAATCAAACTTATACAAAACGACGTCGGAAGTTCATTTGGGTCAAGATTTGAACGCCTATTTCGCACCCTCTCTACCTCTTCTTCCTCCTCCTCTCACTCGCTCCCTCCATTTCTCGATCCACAAACTTTCAGATCTTCAGAACCACCGATCATGGAGATCGAAAAGCTCCGATTCATCGCCATGACAGTCCCGATCCTCTATTCGATTGCCGGAATCGACAGCTACGCCGGACCTGGTGACGGCGTCACCCTCCTCCCGCCACCACACGGCGGCGCGCGAACGGCATTGTTCTTTCCTCTGTTCCTCACCGCCCCAAATGCTTCCAGATCGAACTCCTCCGAGTCCCTTCGCCGCCTCTCCGGATCGCACTCGCGCCCCAACGCTCGCATGAGACTCTACGACGATCTCCTTCACAATGGGTTTGTATTTTCCGTGCAAACCCTCGTTTTGTATTAGGGTTGATTTTGTGATTTCGTTTTGGGATCGATTTGGTAGGTATTATTCGACGCGGCTCTGGATTGGAACGCCACCGCAGAAATTTGCTCTCATTGTTGATACTGGCAGTACTGTTACTTATGTTCCTTGCTCTCCTTGTATCCAATGTGGCAAGCACCAGGTCAATTTTGTTTTGTTCAATTCTGTTATTTTAATCGATCAGATCCCATGTCAAATTTAATCCTCAGATAGTGTTAAATTTCCTAACAATTGTTCGTTGAGTTGTTTGTTCCTTCTTTTTATGGTTCAAAATAGACCCGGAACACTTCATATAACTATCTCCAAATACATGACATTTCCATTTAGCTACACCACCCAACTAATATTTGGGTTGATTCAGATAAACTAAGTTTCAGAAATTCTCATACGTTAAGTTTTTGGATGAAAATGTTAATTTTGGAAGTGAAAAAACAAAAATACCCTTGGGTAAAAATCTAATTTTCAGATCTAAAAATTAATTTGAAATCCAAAACTAGATTTTTAGTCAAAGGGTATTTTAGACTTTTTATTTTAAAACTTAACACATGAGAATTTGTAAAACTTGTGTGTAACTGAATGTCCCAAATCTTAGTTGGGCGTAGTTAAGCGGAAATCACTTATAGTTGGAGATAATTATTTGTACTTTTCCCTAGACTCACAGTCAAGTGAAGATGTGTTGGTTTGATCTGTTATTGCTAGTATTGCTTATTAATGTGTGGGATGTTATTATAGGACCCGAGATTCGATCCAAGTTTGTCTAGAACTTATCAACCCATGAAATGCAATGTAGACTGCAACTGTGACGATGAGATGATGCAATGTATATACGAGAGGCAATATGCGGAGCTGAGCACCAGCAGTGGCGTCCTCGGTTCTGATATAATGTCCTTTGGCAACCTGAGTGTGCTCAAGCCCCAGCGTGCGGTTTTTGGTTGTGAGGAATTGGAGACCGGCGAGCTTTATACTCAGCACGCTGATGGCATAATGGGTTTGGGCCGCGGTGGCCTCAGCGTCGTGGATCAACTTGTTGAGAAAGGAGTGATTAACGATTCGTTCTCGTTGTGTTATGGTGGGATGGGAGTAGGAGGTGGTGCGATGGTTCTTGGCGGAATATCTCCTCCCTCTGGCATGGTCTTCACCGGTTCAGATCCTACTCGCAGGTTTGTTCAAGAAAATTATATCTTCGAGATATAATACATTATGATTTTTTTTCTAAGAATTATACTTGATATATCTCACACATTTACTCTAGTCCTGGGGTGGCAACAGTCCATATTACAATATAGAGCTGAAGGAGATGCATGTTGCGGGGAAGCCGTTGCCTTTAAAACCAAAGGTTTTTAATGGAAAACATGGGACTGTCGTGGACAGTGGTACTACATATGCTTACCTACCGGAAGCTGTCTTTCTATTGTTCAAGGATGCTGTAAGAACCAGTCCTTGACGTGTCGTCGTCTTCTCTTCTATTTTATATGAATCTTACTTTTAACTTCTGTTTTAAAAATAGAAGATCCTATGGAGCAACATGTAATGTAATGCAGGATAGCATCTATAAGTAGTATTTTACATGACTAGAACAGGGAATCTAATTAAAAATTTTAATTATTAGTACGGTCCTTTTAAGGGGTGATCTTTAACGATAAAGTTCTGTTTCATGCTCTTTTCACTATATGCTTTAGTATTGAAAGCTTGGTTATGAAGAAAAGATAAGAAGCAACATCCAAGATTAGTAGAGATTTCTTTGACTAGGAATATATGGTAGAGATGTGGTATAATTCCGTTTTTCATATCATTGTCACAGGGAAAATATGTTTTTTTGTTATAAGGGTTAGTAAGGTTCACTGGAGATTTTTCTTTATGATTTAGACTTCTATTTATGGTCATTGTTGGAACTATATACATACAATATCTAGTATTTCATACTTGTGTCAATGTTGTCTGTTTATTGCTGCTCCATATCACTGTTCTTTGTCTTTATAATCTTTATTTCAAAGTGAGACGATAAGCTCTCTCGGATCACATTTTGTTTTATTCTTTACAGCAATAAATTTATTTCGATATTTGAGTATACATTAATGTGTATGTGAATTGCAGATTATAAAAGAACTTCACTCCCTCAAAAAGATCCCTGGTCCTGATCCAAAATATGATGACATTTGCTTTTCTGGTGGTGGAAGGTACTAGTCATATATCATGGCCCAAAACCAAACTTCTAGTAGACTCTTAAGGTAATTATCTATTTAGCTAGTGCAAAATGGTGATGATAATGATTTTTGCTGCAGTGATGTTTTGAAACTCTCAAAAACCTTTCCAGCAGTGGACATGGTATTTCACAATCGACAAAAGTTGGTCCTATCACCAGAAAACTACTTGTTCAGGGTATGGATTTAACTTCATTATGCTTTTCTTAAACAAAATATCAACCTTGTCCACCCAAATAATTGGAACTTCCGTTCCTCAAGAAGTTGATTTAGGTGAATTGATGATCTTCTTACGGTTGTAAAATGTTGTTTTCTTGTGATGTATTTTCTCCTCTAACTGATTTTGTTTTGTTCTTGCCTGCTCTGAAATGAAGCATTCAAAAGTTAAGAATGCATATTGCTTGGGGATTTTCCAGAATGGGAAGGATCCAACTACTCTTTTAGGAGGTATTCTCTGCTGAATATAGATATAAGCTGCTAATTTCTAATCACGTCATGTTCCATCTCGAGTAAAAAATTGCTTATCATCACCAGCACCTCTATTTTTTTTGTTTATGCAATTGTTTCATTCATAACAGGAATTATTTTCCGCAATACCTTGGTGATGTATGATCGTGAGCAAAAAAGGGTTGGTTTTTTGAAAACTAATTGTTCTAATCTGTGGGAAAAATTGCACATGCCTCCTCTAGGGCCTCCAGCTGCAACTGAATATAACTTCAGTACAGAAATGTCACCTACTATGTCTCCTATTGATTCACCACATTATAATTTTCCAGGTACCAGAAACTTCATCTTTTAAACTAGCATTTTATGACTGATCGAACAGGTTAGCCCATTTGTACAATTGAATTCTACTATACAAGTCAACTTGTCTATATTTACTTAATTTTATGCTCTTCTAAATGGAGATACGTTGATACGCCATATCATACTTTATGCTCAAGATCTGGATTCATTATGTTCAGCTGGTTGATTGATATTAACTGTTGACGTTGATTTCTGCTGCATATCTTTCTTAGGGGAAGTCCAAGTTGGACAGATAATATTTGACATGTCAATAAGCACCAACTACTCAAATCTGAAGCTTCACATTGCAGAACTCGTTGGGTTCATTGCTGGCGAGTTAAATGTTACTACTTCACAGGTAAGGTGATATGCAATTACTAAATTTTGCTGCAAAACACATAGTAATTGCATAAATTCTAAACTATCTTACCGAAACTTTTCTTGTTATCAAGTCTTGTGAAGCTGTAGGTAATCTCTTCTCTTGAATGTAATACAGTACTAACTGCAAATGTATGGTTTTAGGTTCGTTTGTCGAATTTTTCGTCCAAAGGAAATGAATCCCTCATAAGATGGGTCATAGTCCCAGCAGCATCTGCAGACCACATTTCAAATGAAAACGCAGTGGTAGGTTAGGTTTGCAAGTCGCAATGATCATGTGTATGTGAATGGTATGATGGTTCTCTGATGATTATGTTGTGATGATAGAATATAATATCTCGGATTTCTGAGCATCGCCTGCAGCTTCCAGATGACTTTGGAACTTACAAGATAGTCCATTGGAATGTTCAGCCATCCCGAACAAGGTATATATATATATATATATATCACTCTTTCAAAAATTGATCTCCATAAACAGGAATTGGTTTGAATGGGGCATGTAATGGTGTATGTATGTGTATGTGACAGGACATGGTGGGAGCATCATCATTATTTGGCAGTGATGATGACAGTTATGGGGACATTAGTGATTGGAGTATCGGCTGTTGGAGGAGTTTGGTACATTTGCAGACAGAAACAACGAACCTTAAATCCATACCATCCTTTTGCACCTGCTTCTGAGCAAGAATTAGCTGGTTTAAATATATAATATAATACCTATTTCTTTCCTTGCTCCATTTTCCATTCTTTTTTCTTCCCCCAATGTCCATTTTTTCGTTTTAATATGCCTAGTTATATAATATATTTGTTTCTACGGCAATGGAATTAAATGGAAAATCAATTGTTCTTCCCCTAGCGTGTGTGTCGGTGCATTGTATTTTGTGGATCTGAATAAACAAACACACTACATTACGAAGGGCATAAAAAAGATGGTATATTTAATGTTATTTTGCGGTTCTATCCATTTACAAGTGGGAGTACATCATTAAAGATTGGATTTGGAAAAATTGTTTAAACTTTAGATGGAACTAATTTAAAAATTCACATTATATTTAATTTGAAATTTTAAAATCAATTCATTTCAAGCTCAACCCACAAACCTTCCTTTCATGTCTTGAGTCCTTCCTTTTACAGGCAATAATGGGTGGATGGAGGCCAATGAGATTTATTGGCAAATCAATGTCGGGTTATAGAGTATGTAGCAACAATTTATGAGAAACAACCAATCCTCCTCCGTAACAAATTTAGTGGAGCCCAAAGGAGAGTTGAAAGAAAGATTGCACGAGTAAGAAGAAGAAATGAGGAGAAAAGATTGAAATAATTGACGTGTCACTAACCAACTCCAAGCACTCTCTAGTCTCTAGAGGACCAAAGCCATCACAGACCATCCCAAGACCAAGCCTCCCACAACCTTGTGGATGCTTGTTACTGTCTCTGCTCCACTCTGCAATTCAAATTTAAATAACAGAAATTAATAGAAATATATTGGCAACATGCAGTTCGCGTGTTACCTACCGTTGTTATTCGCTAAAAACTAACAAGTCTTAACTGTGCTTTTTGGGGGAGGAAGGCGCGTGAACATGACGCGCTTTCGAAAGGGGGTTGATCTCACAGACCAGTGGGTAGTTTATGCTACGCCTTATCTAGTGTTGAGGAAGAAGCACGCCCAACGACTTGCAGATCTAGAAACGGAGCGTACCTGATCGGCCATTGATGATGGACCAGGAGCTGAGGCCGATTGGCTCGGTCCAGGTGCTTCGGTCGGCGACTTGTTGCTCGGGGCCGGAACATCAGCAGCAACGGGGGCTGCAACAGGAGCAGGCTGAGGCGGAGAGCTCGCCGGAGGAGGCGACGATGCGGGAGCTTTGACTGGAGCAGCGGTTGTTGCCGCCGGGGGTGCTGATGCAACGGGAGCGGCTGAAGGAGAGGCCGCAGGTGTAGCGGCGGTCGCCGGAGTTGAGGAAGGCGCGGCGGCGGGAGATTGACCTCCGACGATCAGGCACACCAATGTGAGAGCGAGTACGCTTTTGCTTTCCAGTATTGCTTCCGCAAACAGAGAGAAAATTATACCAAGCTTGAACTCTACACAGCAGTGACTGCGATGAGAGTGTATATATATATACATAATCTTGAGTCAGGGTTCGATCAGAGCCGTTGATGGACACAGGACAGGACAGAAGGGACCACAGTGAAAGTGGGCCCAGAATAGAGCCGTTGGTTCGGCGTTTGGGACCCACACAGCACAATAGGACAGACGCTAGGCTTGATACTATAGGCTGTCAATTGTGCGATTTGGTGACACGTAACCAATCTACTTTGATACGCATATGATAATGATGATATGGTGTTTTCTGTTTTCTGCCACGACAAGAGAACGAAGAACAATCAGCTGGAGAAAGGAAAGGATGTCTGTTCTGTGGTGTGGTGTGGTGTGGTGTGGTGTGGTGGGAGGGATAAATCAAATCTACCAACCAACGTGCTGCTGCTGACTGGCTCTAACCACATCACATTGCTCTTCTGCTTCATCAAAATATAAAGCTGCCTTCATTGAATTTGAGATTGAGGTGCTCTTATCCTATAAAACTACTCTCTTTCATATTTTATTACTCATTTTCTCCGATGGTGTAAACACACCACAGCGGGTAAAAACAAATAAGTTTGATAAAAACACGAAAATGACCTTGGTGTAAATTTAATACAAGGTGTAATGCGTTGATATAAATCTGGTCAGATGGACAACCCCCATGCAGTTCACACAATCCATATTTAAACCCTTTTCGCACGTGAATGCATCCCTATGTAACCATATTGTACATTTTCTTTCTACAGAAAACATGTCCTAAAAATATTAGACCAAGTGTATTTTATATTTTAAAAAAATAAGTGTACAATCCAAATTTAATTTTCAAGCAACGTCCTATCCAAGTTAAACCTAGGCTTAAAAACCATATGTAATCTTCGTAAACTTAAATTTTATTTTATTTATTTTATCAAAATCCACAATAACAATATAGGAATGATTTTCACCCTAATACCCATCTCCCTACTTTGGTATTAGGGAATACGAAACCCACTCATTTTTCTTCTCCGTGATTCTTATATAGATCACCGTATTTATCTGGAATTTTCCGCCCCAACAAAATCGTATTCATCACTCATGTAGGTGACTAAAAGAGCTCTCATTCCCCAGCAATTTGAGAAACCAAAAGTAGAACAAAATATAGAGCATGATTGGCAAGCAATCCTTTTACAAAGAGAGAAGCACAACAAACATTTTGCAAACCTAAGATTAGATAAATAATTGAAAGAAACACACTTTCTATTTTTGTTTCCTTTTCTTGGACATTCAAATTACTACAATACTATAAATAAAAAGACAGTTTTATTATTCTCTTTAGGATGTAGAGTACAGAATTGTACAACACAAATACAGATAAAAATACCATGACTGACAGAGAAGATAATATATTGCCTGTATTTGATCAGGGGCTCTACGGTTCTGTTCCAAGATAGCACACCACTCACAACATCTTAAGCTCCCAACAACCTTTATCAAGTAAATTTACAAGGTAAGTATAATGCCCAGCAAAAACATGTAACAGCAATTTGGCAAATCCCGTATTTGTCCTCTCGGAAAGGGGTCTATTCGGTTTGAAGTTCATTATCGCAGATAGTTCCAAATCTTAACCCGAGTTGGGAAGCATATATATTGCCCCCAAGGAAATACCCTCATAAACCATATTAGAAGAGCACTTATATATGATCGAATGAAGAAATGCAACTACAACCATCTGAATTTTTGCAGTTCCCTTCCAAATGATTTCAAGAACTCCCTTTCTTTTAAATAACAACATATAATGCCATTTTCTTGTGTGTTTTTTTCCAGCAGATAGTATATAAATAAGAATTTCAGAAATCCAAGTATAGTAGCATTTGTAAAATGATGATTAATTTTCACATCCAGGTCTGGTAATGGATGACTCACCTCTACTGTACTAATACCTTAATCAAAGGAGCTCAAAGCAGCGACAATTGAACCAACTGTTGCAAAAGTTGATCCAACATCCGGATAGTCTTTCCAAGATGATGTAACCTTAAGAGAATCATTCAACCAGCTCTTCATGGAATCCACAAAGGAATCTGGATCATAATTTAGAATAGCTTCCCAATCAACCTGTAGGCCTTTTGGGATAGTGCCAGTGAACTCCATGTTGGCAGCAAGAAGTAAACCGAGCATGACTACAAAACCCACAGATGCAGTGCCTCTAGAAAGCGGCATAAAATTATACCTGAAAAAATATTCTATTAAGTACGGAATCCAGAAATTTAGAAAGTTAAAGTGACAAAAACATTCCTTCTACATATAAACAAAATCTTGAGTTCAATACTCAACACACTCAATCGGTGATAAATAAAATAATGAACTGAACATGTCCACAGTCCCAAATTATACCAGTAGTACGTCATCCTCAGAATTGCCTCTCTCACATTTTCAAGTGCGTCGAAATCAGTAGAAGCATAGGTTTCACCACAACATGCATTGCATACAGTCTGCAAATCCACAGTTAGACACATAACAATGTTAAACTCCATTCAGCTAAGAAAAGGAACGGTCAGCAAAATTTGCACTTAAGATCAATAAGTCGCTGTACATGAAACACGATAAAAAAACATGTTTATGTTAACTGGTGATTTTAAATTCTTGTGGATGTGCAAAATATACCAACTTTGGTAAAAGGCAATAAGAATAAATCATATTTGGAAACTATAGATGCAAGAAGATGACTATTTGAGGTCTTGAGTGACATACTTCCCACGCCATTGTCATTTCAGCATCAAAATCATCCCATCTAGAAGGCATACAAGGGGTTTTAATTGCAAAGTCAAATCCATGATCTCCCCTGAAAAAGCGATTTCATGTTTTTACCGAATTAGTAATAACAAAAATGTGAACAAAAAAGAATTATGGTTGAGGTGGAAAGATGAACTGCAAATCAATTAAAAATGCTGAATTGTAGTTTACATTTTCGATAGAGTGATCCTTGTCCCTTCAAGCCTCTTCCTGAAAGGATCAATAAAGAAATTCCGGGTCAAACAAAACTGATGAAATTAATCTTAGATCCTAATGAGGCTTAATGCCAAACTTCAGTAATAAAGCATTAATACCCCTCAAATGCAGTACTGTTGCACCAAGTGGATAGCCAGAAATCTTCACCGACAACTTTGTAGAGATCAGAGCAAGAATTTGCATGCATAATCTGCATGTAAAAATTATAAATAGTTAATTACCAAAATTTCTAGGTGATTGGAAAGTCTATTATCTGAAAACATTCACCATATACATGCTACCAGAGTAATGATATGTTATACTCCCTAGGAAATAAGTGTCATATTTACTTCAAATAAGATTAGTGGAGTAGGGTTTAACTTTCCACTACATGCCCCGATGATCTCCCATGTACTACTCTACTTAATGGCTATAGCTAAACAAAGGATATTACTGGTAATTCACACACAATTTTATGGAATAATTGAACATATGAAGTTGATATATGCTTGACATCTCTACCAACAGTTATCTCCATGCACAGCAATCAAGTCATAGGCCAGCAAAACAATGATATGATCCATATATAACCATGCAAAATCCAGAAAGCTATGCATAATAGTAGACTGCAAATCAGTAATAAGAAACATATACAAACCCGTTACTTTCAGCAAACGAAAGACAATGATGTCATCACATAACAAAACTCCAAGGGCATAAAGGAATTAAGTCCCTCACTTTGAAGAAAATCAACAGCAAATAGAAAAAGGGAAATGAGTTGAATGGCTCACATTTTGCAATTTTCCATCTTCGGATAGATCAATAATACCACCGGCCTTATTGTGCACACACATTTTGTCTTTGATGACAGATTTAGCAACATCTAATGTCCTGCAGCATGTGCAAATGAGTATCTTTTTGTTTCTTGGATAAAAAGTATATTAATGAACTGCCATTTCTCTTCAAGACAGAGCCAGAGTGAATCTTTACTTGTCATAATTTGGGTAGTAGCGAACAACTTTTGCTTGCCCAAGAATCATCGGTGTGTGAGAGCCAAATCCAGCATTAAACTCTTCACTGAATGACAGTTAAGCTAACATTAAGACAGGAAGCCAAAACAATTGTCTACGAGAGTTGACATCACAGTAAACGAATGAGAAATGTGACAAATTAGTAGAGATAGATGCACAGCCATAAAACAAAAATCAAATTGATGGACAGGCTTCCCTGGCATTACAAGGCATGGTGATCAAACTGCCATGAATTATGGTAAATGAAAAATTCAAAAGCAATATCCAGCATAAATAACTTGTTGTTTCAATAAATTACTTTGTATGCTAGAGTACCAACTGGTATACCTTAACTTGTGAACCCACACAACTGGGTCGCAAGGTTCAGATATCTGCCTCCATTTCACAGCAAATGAATAAACATCTTGCCACGAGATCACCGAACGGCCAGAGGAGCTATCTTCTATGGTGCCATATGAAGTTGATGTTCTTGAGGAACTGCTCGTACTACAACCAGCACCTCCTCTATTTAGGCTGGGTATATTAAGTCTGTCCCTTCTCCGGGATTTCTTGCCATTTTTTAATGCACCTTTATTAGAATATTTCCATTCTGTTTGTAAGGAACGCCAAGCTTTTGAAATCTTCTGTGCAATTTCGATTGCAGCCAATCCTGCCATTCGGTGCTGTTTTACAATCAAAGTTAAAAATTAGCGAAATGGATTCCAAATACATATTCACGAAAAAGAAGCTAAAGCTAAAGCATCAAACAAACACATTGACAATCATCTTCATATATGAAACAAGTAAGCAGCCAGAACATCAGAGTCCGCCTGAATGAAGTACAATTCTCATGATATTACCTGACGCCTATTGGGTAGGAAGCCAGGGCAATCATACTGAATTTTTTTGCCAATGGAATCAGAAGCCTGTAGTAACATCAACTTCGGTTTGGTAAGGGAAAAATCTTGCTTCCTAAGCTTACCCTTTTTCAGGGACTCGCGCAATGGGGGCTGCCTGTAGACTTTTTCACAAACATTTTTGGGGTGCAATCTCTTGCACCAGTACTCCTGAAAATTTCTCAAATATACCCAGTTAAAGCCATCCAATTTGAAGCACCGGGTGGTAAGAGTATAATTCTAGAGAACTTTACCTTGAAGAGTGGATCAATATCTCTATCAATGTCAAACCACCAGAACTCGTTGTTGACTTTTGCAGCAGTGTATAATGCAATCTCTTTCTGCAAGAGAAGCCATGAAAAAAGTTGGACACCTTGTCACATGCAGATCCATCAAGATAAACAAGCATCATCACCCAAAACTCTTCCATTAAATAATAATGGAATCAGTTCACTTCACATACATATACCCAAAAAATGTCCTCTTGTACATTTAAACAGATATGAATAAACTACGTCTTATACATTACTGTATAAATGGTTCCAGATAAAAAATAGTCTTTCACACATACATTTACAAACGAAGCATTCGACAGGTATGTTATGTTCTTTATCACTGTGTCCCATCCCAATGCCTTGCACCCAAGGAATCACAATCAGTTCTCCCAGTCCTTGAAAGAATTTACCCAATAGAACTAGTCAGGTTTCGTCTAAGCCAATGTGCTTCAAAGAAGAATTTTTGTACTCCTCGTTTCAAAATGTGCTCCCTATTTACTTTGAGCAAACGCAAAGGATTAATGAAGTCGGTGTTTGAATTTCCCAAACGCTCCCATGTCCTAACACATTAAGTGGTTATATTTCTCATTTCTCGAAATTACAGTTCATGTGAGTTGTCCAGAGATTTTCGCTTCAGTGATGAATCGGGTCCACTGTCAACTTCCAGGTTTTGCTGCTTATTTCGAGACAGGGCAGCCACATTAAATTAAGTATCCAGGATAAGAGATTTACAATATATGACTTGTTAGGTTACACAATAATAGAATGGGTCCATTCATCAAAATAAGCCCTTAGTTGAGATGGTCCTCAACATAGTATCAGAGCATCCTCTAATCCTGCCACCACAACTGGTAGGTAACTGTTATAGTCCCGAGTCAACATGGAGTCATATTATTATTATCTATTGTTTATTTTAATTAATAATTAGTTAGTTAGTTATGCATTTCCCACATTCCATGTTTGTAGGGGTTGTATCCCCACTTTCATTCTATTTCTAGTAGTATCTCCCATGTATAAATAGCCTCTTGAGCTATTGAATAGATATCAATGAAGAAGTAAATTAAAGTAGTGAATTAGTTTAGTAAAGATACCCTAGAGGTGTCCCGAGATCCGAGAGTTATCTTGTTAATTGAGCTCTCAACCTATCCCCGTTCACCCATAACTCGATCCTAATTCGGGACCGTAACAGTAACACTATGAAAAATGATATGATAGTCTTAAGGATATGCTATATGAAGTTAAGTGCATTCTTGCCATATATGTCTTGGTAAGTGACAAAATAAATTCCAGTCCATTTTTGTGGGCTAGTAATGTTATACATCCACCATATTATGAGAAATTCTCACTCATGATCCAATACAATATTCACAAATGATGGATGGCTAGGTCTCTCTGCCATACAACAAGATTAGGGATTTTTGAAATTTCCAACTGTAATTTCAGCATAAAGTATCTCCTAGGAAAGATAAACGGAGGAGTATCGAAAAACAAAGAGAAAACCTGATAAAAGGCAAGGCATTGGAGCACAAATTTTTCCATTGAGTCTAGCTCTATATCTAGTGTAGCATCATAGTCCTTGACCTGCGACCACAAAATATAAGTTTAGCATATTGCGCAAAAAACAGTGAAACTGTGGCTGAATAATTTGAACTGTGAGAAAACTTTGTGCGTAACTAAATTAATAACGAGTTTTAGGAATTAATTTCAGGGGTTTGATTAGATTTACATCCTTGAAACCTGGGATCAGTTTTCCCGTAATTATGATATTTAATTTCTTTTCCTTTCTGGCTGCTAGAGCAACTTGTGTATAATTTGAGCCTCTGGTATAACAAATCAAACACAATAAACAGAGATTTTTCTCGGTGTGTTAAAAACCCTACCGCTGCACCATATTCTCCAATAGCATGGTAGCAGGAAGCACGCAAATACAAACACTCAATATTTGCATTTTCAATGCTGAGCCCAATTGATAAGTCCTTGATAGCCTTCCTGGAACAACCAATCAGTTATTGGCCATAAAATGGTGTTAGTGATATAGAAACAACATTGTTCAATAACAACGGAGAAGAGAAGGTTCAAGTTGGTCTGTTTTTTTAACAAAATTGTCAATATTTACTATAAGTAACGGGAAATTTGTTTTCTTAGTAAGTAGAAAATATGATTAGCATGTGTAGGGGTCATTTGTCTAGAATAAGTTATAAGAGGTTAGATATTATTACCTATTTGTTTTAAGTGACTGAATAGACCTTTTATAATTAAATAAATAAGCAGCAACTAATTAACACTTTAGAATATAATTCAGTCATATTTTTAGTATGTTGTCTTATTTTAAAAAAATATTTATCCATTTTTTAAGGATGTTCATGAAAAAATAAGAGGTAAATAATACTTATAGCGATAAACTGCTTAATATAGTGGGACTCTAAGAACCAAAAAATGACCCCCTAAAGTATAAAACAATAAGTGTGCCTCTTAGTTGAGTCAGTTTCACAATTTGGTATCAGAGCCTTGTAATGATCACAGATCCAAATCCCAGTGGTCACAGAACAGCTCGCTTTTAGGCTCAGTGAGCTGTGATAGCTTATATGACCTCATGCAAAGCTGATGGGTTTGCATGCGTAAGTGTGAAATATAACATAATAACTGTGCATTTATCATCAGCTTAAACTAACAATTATTTTCACCATTTCAGGTTTGTATGAGTTGATGAAACTATCCACCTAGGTAAGATAACCAATCCCACTTACAAGCATTAGCTATCCAAATATGCAGGGTTAAAAAGAACTTCAACCAAAGATGTAATCACTAGTCCTTCCATGTAAATAACTTCCACGTACCATTCCAATCTTCGCATTCAATGGAAGATGCAGCTTAAGTTGCCTTCTATCATTTTAGGCCTTTCTTTCTTACCGTCAAAATGATTCATTATCATATCATTGGTATTGTAGTGTATCATGATTATGTTACCTATTTCAAACAGTGCAAGTATCATATACAGCATTAACCAGTCATTGGTTATTCTCATCTCATGAATGGTTCTATACCCATGATTCACAGTCCAAAGATGCTGGTGTTTATCGCCAAGCAAATATAGCACTCAGAGCCTTCCTCTGGAACCAAGATGACTCATTGAGAGCTCTTGATAAATTAACATTTCAGAAACAAAACACGACTAGTAAGAGACAATCAAGTTGATAATTCACCTGTGCTCTCCAATCCCATGGTATAAGAGTCCACGCAAGTGATACGCTTTGGCAAACCTATCAAAAAGGCAAATCATCAAGCATATGCTGCATATCTCAAATACAAGGATCAGAAGCAAAATTTTAACACCAAAAACAACAATGTCCAGACTAAAACCACATACCTCTCATCAATTTGTAGAACTTGCTGAAGACAATCCAAAGCTTTGGTCGGGTTCGCTAAATCTTGATAGAACTGTAAGGCAAGTTCACCCCAAAAAATACCTTAAGGCTACTTCATACAAAACCATTACTATCCTGAACATAGAACTGTGGATGATTTTTATTACAAAACACATTAGGACTTGTGCATTTCTTTTAACCCAGCCTGACTAGGGTATTATCACTGACACAAATTCAGATCAAAGGGCTACCAAGGGTGTCATTACTTACATAAATGTCTTGACACACAAGTGGCAAAAGTAAGCAATGGATAATGCAATTTTTTGTGCAAATTCAATATTGAGATTATATCATTCGACCTTGCAAAGTCCACTCACATTCTTCATAAGTACAAACAAAAATAATTTTTTAAAAACTCTGGGATTGTGCATTGCAAGAATTGTGAGTATTGGACTATTAACAGACAAAGCAAGATCAATAACAATGCACTAAAAACAATAAAAGAAATGTCACGCATAAAATAAGTAAATCACAGAGGCGAGTTTTCATGCATAAAAGAGTAAAGACAGTTCCGTTTTCAGAGTTGACTGCTGCCATATATGACTGCATGTCAATACTATATTTATAACATAAATATGTACAAAAACATTAATAAGGAGATTGATCTTTAAAAAAAAGGGTTGCTAACAGATATACCTGGGTTAGATGAGCCCATGCCTCAAGGAATGTATTATCAATCTGAATAGCTTTCAAGTGCGCCTCCTCGGCCCTTTTATATTCGCCAATAGAAGATAATGCTAAGCCCTATTTGAGGAAAAATATATCAACCAACTGTAATACAATAGCATGGATTTTTATGAGACTATGAACAGAAGAAAATGTAGCATGTTGATAGATTACCAAGTAAGTGTATGCAGACTGATTATTCTTGTCAAGCTTCAAACATGCAGTTAAGTCCTCAACAGCAGCACCAAAATCTTTGTACTTAAAATTAACAATTCCTGCATGTACTCACACTCCATTAGTTACCAGTATCCTGCTGTGTCAATAGTTTTTATTGGTACAGAAGGCTTATCATGTATGCACTTTGCCCTAATATGCCAGGCATGGTCTAACACAGTGCGTAATTGCCAGGGAAACATTCAGGTACACATGCAACAATCACTTTATTTTACAAGATAAGAACTTTAGCTTAAGCCCAGATTAATGAACTGTTTGAATGATGAGCTAGTTACCTCGTTCATGTAGAATATCAGCTGAATTTGGTTCAAATTCCAATGCTTTGGACAAGTCTTCAATGGCCTGGTGTTAACAAATATGTTGTTCAGTTTCATAAGTATGTGAGAAGCACAAAGGAATTCATTTGCAGCATGATTAACAGTACCATAGATATTGCTATACAAAAACAATACCATAAGTATTCATACAGATTGAAAAGTGTCTTATTTGATAGGAGACCTGTAAAACATGGCCTAGCTATCACTCTCCCTATAAAAATACATGCATATAATTAAATTTGTTATATGAAAATTTCCAGAAAAAATTATGAATTGAAACTACTCCATACATAAAAAAAATTATATTGTTGTAATAGTCACAATGGGCTCATATGTTGACTAGCAACAGTAGCACAGCTTGAAATTTTGGATTAATAGAGAATATACAAAAAGCATTATGTCATTGAAAAGGAGACTTATAGTGATGTATAATTAGCTACTACAGATATTGGATAAGCATGGTTGAAGACGTGAATCAACAAAGGAAACGGACAGAGGATTTCTATGCTTTCACCTCAACAGATTCCCCCAAGGCAGCTCGAGCCTGCCCTCTCCGCTTCCATGCCTCACCAGCAGACGGATTTGATTGTATAGCCTATGACATTGGTTGCAATAAATTAAATGTACAAACAAGAATATTTCTAGAGACCAATTAAATTCGACAGATTTAAAACCTTTGTGAAATCTGCAATCGCATTATTAAGTTCTCTTTGGAATGCATATGCTGTCCCTCTCCCTATAAGGGCCTCGGGATATGTAGGATCTTCTTTCAGTATCTGCACATACAAGATGATAAAAGGCAAAGTTTTAGTAAGTTCATAATAAATAGTGACATGAAACTAATCGCTACCCTCTTCCTTCCACACCACGCCCAGAAAGAAAAGAAAAGAAAAGGAAAGGAAAGGAATAAAACAAATATATGCATACATACAGAAATATGCATTTGAAGGCATGGCCCAACACCCAAGATGCTGAAGAAACTGTAAACCATCAGGATGAGTAGAATGGATAAAGAATATAACCTGGTCAAAGATAGATATGGCATGGGTATATCTCCCCTCATTAACCTGTAAAAGTAATATATCATAATTTAAATGAGACAATTGGTTTTACACATTTGCACTAAATAATGGTACTCAATATAAAAAAAGTTCATAAATGAATAAGGGGAGCAAAAACTTACTTGTGCTATACCCCTTGATAGTCGGAAGTCTACACTTATTGACTTGGTCTTTGAAATCCGGGCAACAGAGAACTTTTTAGCTTTCTTGTCACTATCACTTGTTTGACCATTTATGTCATTTTTATTTCTCAACTTTCCTGTGGTTTCATGAGTAACGACTGAGTTGTTAACTGTTGATAGCGTACTGGATGATGCACCACTTGAACTATTAGTAGATTCTGACTTGAAAGTTAGTTTATCAGGTAAATCATGAGCTCCTTTCATCTTAACACCAAGCTTTTTAGTCCCCTTGATTTTGTTACTCAATTCTTTGTGTGTGTCATTAAGCTTATCAAGAACATCATGAGCTCCATTCACATAGCCATCAAGCTTTGTATCCCCCTTTGCGCTGTCACTCAATCTATTGTGTGAAGCATTCAAATTATCATTAGAATTCTGGTGGGCCTCTGTTCTTAACTCATTGCATAAACTGGTTTCGTCACAAGCCTTCTCACGATTCTCCAAAAGAACATTTTCTTTGCCATTAGTAAGTCCAGACATCAATGACCTAGACTTGTTGCTATCCTCAGAAGTTTCATTTGGTTTTCCATTTGAAAAAAGTCCTGAATCATTTATGGCCACATTTGACCTTGACTTGTTGTGATCCTCAGAAAGTGCATCCGTTTTGGTATTCGTATGATGTACTGATTCATGTACAGGCACAGATAACCTAGATGCATCCATTATATGGCTTTCATATGTACCATTTATGTCTTGTCTTGCAGTTGTAAGAAGCTCGTCTAGTTCTATTAATTGATTCAGATCTGCCGACTGATGCATGGCATGTTCATAGCCTTGTTCCCAAACCAAAAGAGCATCTTGTTTCCTCCCCAAAGCAGAAAAGGCACGACCTAGTAACAAAAGGTAGAAGGCAACTACACTAAGTTCATCTGAATGGAAGCCACTATAGAAGACTAATTCATCTTCGGTTTAGTGGCAAGTAAGCAAAATGATCCCCGTTAGACTAAAGCATACACAGTTTCAGTCTAGCGTACTCTTTAGTTTTTAACGTGATTAGATTTTAAAAAGCATCGCGTTGAAGAGTCCACCGCGTACCTTTGTCAGTTGCTCAGATTATGAATACGAGTTGCTATGAAGTGAATGCTGAAGAATATCATCATATGATTTTCCTTTTTTCAGGTTTTAGCAGATAAGACGACATGAGTATGAGACTGGTCGGATTGATTTATTTCTTTCCTGTTATAAGACACTCAGTTTTACTTAAAATTTCAGGGAAAGGGGAAGTGGTTCAAGAATTATATGTTTAGAGTTTTAGTAATCGATTTCCATTTACCATCATTTAAATATTCCCTAAAAATAGAACATCCCGCTCCATATTCAGTTTGGTGTATGGAATCGGATATCTAAACTCTCATGCATCGTCCACAAACAAGTCTACAAATATTATTTAGTACTGTAATCTGACCTTGTAGTATGAAAATAGCCTCTCCAAAAGCAATGGAAGGATGCATACATAATCCCAAAGCCCACAAAAGATGGCTTCCCCTTTTTAGTCTAACTCTAACGGTAAAACTTATTTGTTTGGAATTGAAAAAAGGAATTATCTTGACATAGTCCTTGTCATAAAATAGGAGGCCTACATTCACAATCTGGGTGTCCCAAAAAGTGTCCAACTTCCATTTTAGTTAGTAAATTAAGCATGGATTACCAATCATATACCTACATAAGTTAGTTATAAGTTGCAACAACTTGAGTAGTGTGCTTAATTTTTGCAAATAGTGCAAATGAACACTCATCCTAGGTATGAGGGAGCATGTTTTAAATAGCATAGTTTACTAATAACAATAAACCTAGGAGATAGAAATGCCATAAGCAGCATACAACTAAACCATAAATCAAGAAAGGCATTACTGGGTACTAAACAAACCTTAACAGTAGAAATAGAACTAATTTGAAGACACTGTATTTGCACAAGCTAAATCATCAATGATTGGATATGAAATCATATGGCCCGCCTAAAAATGGTACACCCTTCAACAACAACAACAATATTACAAAACCCAAACTTGATCGTGAGAAGTGAACAAGGTTGAGCTTCTAACACAAGCAAAGAGCTCTTAAATCATTTCAACATCAATATAGGGGGCATACCAGTTTAAAACAATTCAAGCTTCATACTCAAAACTATTCCAAATACCCAATTCACAGCAAACGCTATAAAACAAACCCAAATTGAACGAACCTTTGAGAATATATGCACGGAGAAGAGCAGGGTCGAGCTCAAGAGCCCTGTCGCAGTCCTTGATCACGTGCTTGTGGAGCTCCAGCTGACTGTAGCAAAAAGCTCGGTTGCTGAAAACAGGAACAACATTCACAATCAGTGAGTAATTGGGCACAAGAGCAACAATTTCAGATCGAAAGAGAAATCGAACGAACCAAACGTCCTGTATTGCGGAGGAGTGGGAGAGGAGAGAGTCGAGAACTCGAATGGCCTTGGACCAGTCGCGGGAGGCGCAGAGCTTGGCGAGCTCGACCCGCTCGGAGATGGCCGATCCCATCGCGAAGGAGCTCGGAGGAGAGAATGGAGAGAGGTGAGCTAAGAGCGGTGGTTCAGAGTGGTCGCGGAGAGGAGGAATTAGGGAAGCATGGGGATGGAGTGAGGAGTGTGAATCGGAGGAAATATATTTGTGAGGAGGAAGGAGAAGGAGAGGAATAGGAATAGGATGGTGTTGAAGAAATCGAGTGCGTTTTGGATTGCTTTATGCGTGTTGATTCCACGTGTAACACTACGGCCTTGTGTTCAACACCTAAACCCCGTTTTCTCATTTTTTTCACATAATTTTATGTTTACGTTGTGATTTAATTTGTTTTTAAAAATAATAATTTTTTTAATTTACATGTGTTTATTCTCATCATCAAAATATAAATTACCGATTTTAATTTATATAGCTATGACCTAAGTTTGGAATGAGTTTTCTCTTCCTTGCCTCAACTTGATATCCATACTTTCCCGACCCTGATTCAGAATTGAAAATATTTATTTTCTCGATATAGTCATCAAGTATTTGTCAATTTTCTTTTGAAAATTATATCATTCTTGTCTATTCATGAAATTAGGGGTGAACATGGGCCGAGTTGGACAGTCCGTGACTTATTTTTGGGCCCAACCCAGACTCAGCGGGTTGACCATTTTCATGTCCATTCCCGACTCATGAAGAGTGTTGTCCGCTGGACAAGTGGACTGGTTGAGCCCGGACAGGTTCCGGGTTAGTCCAGCCCATCCATAACATTAAAAAATAACATATTGTACACAAAAAATGATTGCAAAAATAAATTATGTACACAAAATCATATTGCAAAATTAATACTTCAATATCACAAAAACAGATTGTCAA
>JAYMTQ010000068.1:0-25687 GCA_036897385.1 Geranium incanum | reverse complement strand
GGTAGTGTTAAATTTGTTATTCATTCACTTTTGTATTGATTTTATAGGCTACAAGGACCAACAACAATACCTATAACTAACGAACAACTCTCCCACAAACTAAGGAATAAATCATTTGACCATGCACCATAGAACAAACACATTCCTTGGTTACGTAGTATGCAACATGATCTTTCTTGCTGCACAAGTCACATCATTTGTACCATCATTTCTAAATTATTAATATTAATAAATATACCACAATACTAAACTAAAATCACCCCCTTAATCTTTTGGTATTATTTCCACGTTTTCTATCTCTCCATTTTACGGTGTACCATCTTTGATCCCTCACATGTTTTGATCAAAGTAGTGCAGGTTCATCATCATTATAATTCTCAGCATAGTGAGTCATCTTTTATTTTGCCTTTTTACATTCAGAACCAAAATGGCATTATCTATCATAACTAAAACATATAATTCGTGATTTGTCAAACTTACAATATGGCTTCCTCACAATTCTTTCTTTCCTTCGGGGCCAGTGACTCCCACTATGCCCAGGTGAGAAGTAACCACTCTCTTCCTTCTCCATCATCGTTCTTGCCGCCTATCTTCTTTTCTTTCGTGGCCAGTGACTTATACTATGCACGTTTGCGCAATAATTTCTCTCTTCCTTTTTCTTATGGTCGTGTCCTTTTTATTTTCATTACCCATATCTCGTAGTTGCTGTTGCTCAGCATAAGGTATGAAACTGGTAAACTGCCACTTCTCGCCTATGCCTTTGGTGAAGAGGTGCTACTTATCCCGCTTCCCGATAAATACGGGCATTTTGCGTTTGAATGTAAGAAGGCCAAAGAAGAGATGGCTCACTATGATAAAAACTGTATTGATGATGAATAAGCATTACTTTGTTTAAAACAAGCGAGGAGTCAAAACATGCGAAAAGTGGAAGAATCGAAGACGTGGAAGTATGATGAAAAAATTAGCGGAGTTATTGTTGTAATTTAATTTTGTCATTTCTTATTAAGCATTAATAATATCTAGATATGTGAGTGAGGTGTAGTGGTGACCATGTGTGACATCACGTGGTCAACATTTGTTTGAGAGTTAGCATAAGACTAGGCTTATTAATAGTTCAACATCTCTTGTTTTTAGCTAGTTTTAGTTGTGTATTTCTTTTTTTTATCAGCTAAATGAAAAATATTATTGATAATAGAAAGAGAGAAGACCCCAATATAGGGGCTACTACCTCAATGGTACAAGATCATAGAAACAAAAAAAACTAGACACGTTAAGATACATGCCAAAAGAAAGGGAGAAAATGGAGCAGTGGAGGACTCTACAAGAAAGAAGCTTAAGTAACCAAAGCAAGGTTATGAGCCTCCTCCTCCTCATCGAGCATGCGCAGAACTGCAACAATAATTTCTTCCTTGCTCCTAGTAGCAGAAAAACCAAGAGCTTTAAGGTGATCCAAGGCATCCTCCGCTCCATTTCTCGGAATAAAATCAATCATGACGGGTAAGATAACCGGAGCAGACTCATGGGGGCTGGTGACCTAGAGAGAATAGGCAACTTATATCGCTTTTTCTTTCGGATATGAGGGCGAGGGAAATGGTCCCTCTAACGCTTGAGCCTCCTTGAAAATACCTTTACTTTACCGAAAAGCTTCGTTAGAGGAATGTTAAATTCATCCAAACCATGTCCAAGGCGCATAAGCCCAACTGGGGAAATGTGGGTACGCCCATCAGTTAAGGAGTATTTCTACCATATATGAAGCAACCCATTAGCATATTGCATTGGGTAATATTGAATTTATTATTCATTCACTTTTGTGTTGTTTTTATAGGCTACAATGACCAACAACTATACCTATAACTAAGGAACAACTCTCCCACAAACTATGAAATAACTCGTCCTTTGACCACGCACTACCCAACAAACACATTGCTTGGTCACGTAGTATGCAACATGATTTTTCTTGTTGCACAAGGCACATCATATGTACTATTATTTCTAAAGTATTAATATTAATAAATATACCACAATATTAAACCAACAATCACCCCCTTAATCTTGTGGTATTATTTCCACGTCTTCGATCCCTCCATCTCATGGTATACCGTTTTGACCCCTTGCATGTTTCGATCAAACTAGTGCAGATTCATCATCACTAGAATTTTCAGCATAGTGATCCATCTCTTCTTATCTCTTATTAAATTCAAAAGCAAAATGTCATTATCCTAATCACAGTTAAAACATTTAATTCGTGATTCATGAAACTTATAATATGGCTTCCTCGTCGTGCTTACTGCATTTTTTTCTTTCCTTCGCTGTCAGTGACTCCGACTGTGCACAGGATAGAAGTAACCACTCTCTTCCTTGTCCATCATCGTTCTTGCCACCTTTCTTCTTTTCTTTCGCGGTCAGCGACTCATACTGCGCAAGTTTGCACGATAATTACCCTCTTCCTTTTCCCTCTTGCGGTGTCCCTTTTATTTTTATTGCCCATACCTCATAGTTGCTGTCGCTCAACATAAGGTATGAAACTGGTAAACTGTCACTTCTCGCCTGTACCTTCGGTGAAGAGGTGCTACTTATCCCACTTCCCGATAAATACAGGTATTTTGTGTCTGAATGTAAGAAGACAAAAGTAGAGTTGGCTCACTACGCTAATAAATGTTTTGATGAACCGACATTACTTTTATCAAAACATGCGAAAAGTGGAAGAATCGAAGACGTGGAAGTATGATGACAAAATTATGGGAGAGATTGTTGAAATTAATTTGGTCTTTTCTTATTAAGCATTAATAATATATAGATATGTAAGTGAGGTGTAGCGGTGACCATGTGTGATATCACATAATCAACATTTGTTTGAGAGTTAACATAAGACTAGGCTTATTAATAGGTCCTCATCTCTTGTTTTTAGCTAGTTTTAGTCGTGTATCTCTATTATATATATGAAACAACCCATGAGCAGATTGCAGTGGGTAATATTGAATTTATTATTCATTTACTTCTCATTAAAGAATAGTTTTTTAAGTATCTCGTATGTGTAGTTTTTAAAATTTATAGTGTCCATCTTATATTTTGCGTCATCTCCTCTTGTTTGTAGAGTTTTCTTTTGGCCTATGATCCATCAGGGTTGTCGCCGGCACACATTCTTCTTCGTGAGTATGTAGGTGACTAGAGAGACACAAGAAATTGCAAGAAGCTTAATGACCATTGGCTTGGAAAGCTGAATATCAAGATTCAATTACATCTTCAGACAATAACTAAACCCGCAAAAGAAGAAAAAGAATCTAAATGAGTGAGTAAAATAAAAAAATTAACTTCAGCGTTTTTGGGAGTCGACAGGAAGTTGGTCTGAACTCGTGGTTCAAATCGGCAAGCCCGAGACATTTTTGTATGAGATTGTGCATGCTCATATATAAAGATCTCTCACGATGAGGTGAAGAGAGGGCATAAGGCAGATTGTCTTCATGGATGGAGGCGTATAGAGATAAGAAGAACGAAATTAATAGGGCTTGGGCATGCCACACAAATTAAATGTGCGACAGGTGTGTGTGTGTAAGAATTGTGCCATTTACTTTTATTTTATTTAATGATTTTACTTCAGCCTTATCCATCCTTCTTACTATTCATCCATGCAGCTTTAATCAATAAGAATGAGTTTTAAATGGTGATTGTGAGAGAATGAGGTTGTGTGTACGTGAGGTGAAATCCAGGACAAACCCTATATTACCATACAAATATTAGAACATCTCTCAAGTGTCAGATCTTGTAATCAATTGGTGAGATTTACGCCGACTCATAAATATCACACTAATGTAATTATGAAATAATTATGAATTTATTTTGGTCTTTTGACATTAATAGAGGGGTAATTTGATATTTTCGTATAATCATTTAATTTTCTTATTTACAAATCATTTAATCATTATTCCAAACTTAAAGATTTCTGTTTAACGTATATATTTTACCTTATGAAATAGGTTTCATGAAATCGGTCTCATCTTTTTATCATGAAATTAAGTTTCACGAAATAGGTTTCATCAATTCATTATGAAATAGGTTTCATCGGTTCACTTGCATTTGTTTCATCAGTTCACTTGTGACAATTAGTTCATTTGTTTCATTGGACCAATTTAATTGTTTCATCGTCAAGTTTCATTGTTCTATTGAACCGGTTTACTTGAAACGATTTAATTGTTTCATCTGCAATGGTTTCATCTACTCAATTAAACAAGTTAATTGTTTCATTTACAAAAGTGTCATCTTCATTTGCGATTGTTTCATTGGTAGATCTTTCCAAACCAAGCTTTACATATACATGAATTATTGAAATAAACGTAAAACAATAAAATAAAACAAAGATCAATAAACAACAAACATTTGAGCCTCCCAACAATCAAAACCTCCTAAACATAAATAGTAAAAGAAAATAAAACAAAAATAGGTTTCATCTGTCACATGCAATGTGTCATGAATTTTAATGTATATCCTTATTGAAACCTTCTGTGACATGTTGTAATAATATGGTTTGCTTCTGCTATGTTCTACTTTGGCACCCTCAAACCAAGACCATTCTTTCAACCCATCTTTCATCCATGGGTTTCTCACAACACTTCCCCAATAATGAGCATTGTGAGACTAGCCCAAGCACTGCAAAATAGAAAAAAAATGAACAAAACAAGACAAATGTGTATTTTCCAGTCAAACAAAACGTTTGGATTTACCTCAATACTTGCAACGAGAACACCTTCAATTCTAGCACCAAACCCTGAAATTGTGGTCGAGACCCAATTCTCGAACTGACCCAAGAACCCGACGAGCTCATCCTCGTCGCCAGGTGGTTCACGGAGAGCTTGAGTCAGGCTCTCGATGCTATTGTCGTCGATCCATGCCTGAATCGAGGTATTCTAATATTTGTACTATACATGGTGTTTGTACTCAAGTTCATCCCCTTGTAAAATTGATAATATAAGACATGTTTTTGCCATTTTCCCATCAATGAATTACAACCCATGATTTTTGTCATATGTACTACCAATAAACAAACGATAGATCAATTTGCAGTTAAAACCATTGGTTCTTTATTAACTGTAGTTTTAGATGGCATAAACACCATCTATGTTGGTCTATAATTTAACACACATCCCAAAACAGAGAAACAAAAGTTCCACGCAAGGATAACTCAAAGCACACAGCACTCATAAGAAAAAGAACCCCCCACTGGTTGTGGCTATGGAAGCATTGTTCCTGCATTTCAATGTCCGATCAGGGCAAGAAGCATGTCCTCGTAGTCCCCAGAAGTGTCTTTGGCAATTGCACGATCAAGAGGAACGCTGTTCCTTCGCTGGTACTCCTCCTTGATACGCTGCATGTCAACCTCTGCTCTTGTAGCAACGACTCTTGTCAGGGCCCATTCGTCAGTTCCCACCTTGTTGATGGCCAGCCGCAAAAGCTTCTCAAAGTATTTCTCCGGGAAAGTGAGGCACTTGATTGCACCTCTCAATAGTTTCAGAAATTCGTTGCTGGGATCTCCCTTCAGATCCTGAAACCAAATCAAATTTTATCGTGTCTACATTTTTTTGGGGGTTTCCATCACAATGAGAATGTATTTGTTCTTTAAAGTCGTTCTCGTTCCTTAATGGGAAAGTTCAATTTTAAAACGAAGGCGTCGGTGAGTTTCTAAGTTTGAATGACCTCCAAATGGAACTTTAGGACAATTCTATTTGACTTATTGCAACTATGGATTTACCTTGTTGATGGCGTTTCCAAACCCATTGTTGTACTGGTTGAGTGTTGCGTTAAGTTGTGCTTTGCCCCTTGTGGTCACGATTCTGATGACTTCATCGTCATTATAAGCTTTCTCTGAGATCTTCTCATGAAGGATCTTGGCCTCTGATTTAGCCAATGTCATGTTCACTTCTTCTCCCTCATAACGATATGCGCTCACCAGGGGAACCAGAAGCTGCATCAAGATTAAAATTTTAGAAGACTAGCTAATGAATGGATTGCAATTGCAGCAAAGACATACTTTCTAGGCGAAGGATAGAAATACGTGGCCTAAAAATTCAGATGATTTGAGGAAAAAACAAATATTTTACCCCGGTTTTGGTTCCTAATAGCTGGTGATGGGCATATACTTCCCCCCATTGTGTGCCATACACAATTATCTTACGAAATAGAGGATATATCTGAGTTTGGGGGTGTACTGACTAAAAATTATTCACCCACCAGTCTCATTTTCCAAAATAACAAACAAACTTACGCAATTTGCTATTTAAACATGAAAGAAGGTAGCATTTTAAATTCAAGACCAAATATTTTTCAAGGATCACTATTTATTTCGTTACAACTGCATAATGACATGATATCGTAGAAGAAGCAACTACTGAAAGTTTGTCTGCATAAGCTGCGGAAGCCAATAGCCACATTAACATGTGTATTTTTTTTTTGCCTATAAGAGAATCATAACCCAGATAGATTTCTTATTCTACACAGTCCATGAAGGAAATGGCTACTGAAGATACGTATTTGCTAACTAGTCGTGTATAAGAGAACCACAAAGCTAGATATATTGCTTATTCTCCCCTAGTGTCAGAAGGAATTAGCTGCTACAGATGCTTAGATAAATTACTAAATGACTTAGGTTGGGTTAAAATACTAATACCTTTCGGAAGTCCCCAGTTGTGTGATATGCAACATCTTCTTCAAGTGATTTCTTGAAACGGGCAATATAAGCTTGCCTTACATGAAGTAGGTCTAGGGAAGACCTGGTACAAGCTATTTCCATGAGAACCCAATTGTTTGAAGTCAGCATCTTAGTGGCTTCATTGGCCAAATACACATCACGCTCAGCAGGTCCCAATGTCCATAGCAGTACTATGCGCTGTTTAATGGCAAAAACATTTTTCAACAAAACATTCTAAGAGGAAAAGCACATATTAGATCTAAAACCTCACCTCAAAATCTCTTGAGAGTTCTTTGTCCAATGCTTTAAGGAGATCCTCCCCGTGAGTTTCTGCATAAGTTTCTCGGATCACCTTTCGCTGTGCTGCGTTCCTGTGAGCCAATATGGAAATGATAAGTCCTTCGTTTGTTCCCCACCCTGTAAACAAGAGTTAACAAAACACCTCGGTGGTCATCAATCAAACCCATGGAATCAATACGCCAAAGAAGCAACACAAATAGTTACCGATAATAACAGTGATTTACATTTACCCATGGTGATAATTTACAGTGAATGAACTAAATTCAGTAATGACCTTGTCACCATCAAACTGGCACACTACATGTTCCAGTTGAGATCAATGATATTTTCAAAATAGATATAATAAGCTGTGATGGGTCTTTAAAATCTGTTATGGAGCCATCCAAAATGTGCAGTAAAAATGAAAGAATAGACTGAAATTAACAAGGGTAAATTGCAAAAAGTGGATGTGAACTATTTCAATTTTGCACAAAGTGGCAGTGAACTTGCCATTTTTTTTTGCATAATGTGTACATTTGTCCAAAAATGACGAAAATGTTCCTAAAAATATTTTTTTAAAACAAATATCTTTCAACTCGAACTCGCCGATTTCTCTTGACTCCGAGCCCATCTAGATCCGAAGTCTCACTGAAGGACATTGAAGGACATTGATGACGTGAAAGAGAATAAAAAAGCGACAAACTTGAATTGAAAAAAACTAATTTTTAAAAATCTTAAAAAAATAATTACAAGGGCATTTTCGTCATTAAAAAAAGTCCACAACTTGCGACAAAAATGGTAAGTTCACATCCACTCCTTGCAAAATTGAAATAGTTGACAGCCAATTTTTACAATTTTCCGATCAACAAGTACTTTCAATTATAATATGGGATCTGACTAATGTAATTTAGAAAACCCATTACAATCCCCACACAAATACCAAGATTGTATTAGTCATAAAACCACCCCTATTCGCACTGGTGCATACAAGTCAAATCCAGATCATTTGAATATCGAACAACTAGCCTAATACATTTAATCCATCAACCCACATCATTTGCATAGCAATCAACAGGTTTCATGCAATTGATCTACCATTTGCATATACATCAATGCACTGGATCTGTCAATCCTAACATCATTACCATACACACATCCAGATACAGAAAACATCAAACAGTGAAAATCAGAACAAACCCAGATCATGTTTATTTTGGATAGATGATTACTGATCTGAGAAAGGTGATCTATTAGACATTAACATTGAAACTGATCGGTCAAGATTGAGCATAGATTTATCATCAAAGAGAGAGAAAGGGTTGGTTGAAATCGATACCGGCAAAAGCTTTCCGGAGTTGCTCGCAGTCCTCGGCTGGAGAAGGAACCGTCTCAGGCAAAGTAATGGTCGCCATTGTCGCTTTCTCTGTATCTGGATGGATCTGATCTTTCTAATTTCTATACCCTTGTAAGTCTGTCTTAAATCCAAATTTATAGGGCATTTATGGACTATTAAATTAAATCAATAAAAATTTCAGAAAATAGACTATAAAAGTCTCCGCCATCGTGATCACGACAATTTTGTTCATTAAGATGACTCATCATCATCTTGAAAACAAAGGATATTGATTAAAATAACAATCCCATCAAATCCTAAATCTTTTCTTGCACATTGTCAATCAAAAGGTCCCATGAATTTAATGTGGAAATAAATGACATAAAAATTGTTTATCAGGTTGTAGAAAAACAATACAGCAATGCTAAAACTGATAAAGTTTTTGTCAACCATGAGAAATGATTTCATAATCATTGTTAAATTTATATCCATTCACCAGTATTTTACATAATGGAGTAATTTGTTGGATATTCAACAAGATAAAAGCTACATTACATAGATATTAGAACAAGGGTTGTAATGCTACACAGCAACTAATGCTTATAATATATATGGATCATGCAATGGTTACACTTGAAAACTCATTGATTCCTTTCACTGAAATTTTGAGCTCTAGAGTCAGAAGATGAGCTCTGGTTCTGAAATGCATACCTTGTTCTTTTCTTCTTATAAGTATTCCAGGATAGGACATGGCCGCTCCACCCGCTTTCTTTCGAATCTTGATGTTCAGAATCGAGTCTCTTTGGTTCTAAACTGTGCGTGTCTTCGCTGGTTCCTTCACTTGTCGTTGGCACATTTTCGTTCCCTGGCACTGATGTATTGGAAGCTGTTGGGAGAAGGTGGTCTCTTCTCTTTCCTTTAGACGAAAACGTCTTTGATATGTCTTCGCCACTTTCCATAGCTTTCATCCACTGCAAGTCACTGAGTGCATCGGCGTAAACTACCTCCTTTCTTTGTCGCTTCCCCATAATCCCTTTCCCGTGCTCGGAACTCTTGCTCTTGTCTTCTTTATCGGGTCGAGCGTATGCCCACTCGGGCACCTCGTGTTCTTCCATGAGACGGGATCTGTAGTTCTCCTTCTGTCGTCTCTCCTCGTCCATTTTCTCAAACAGCCAGAATTCTTCATCTGATCTGGCTGCAAGGCGGTTGATTTCTCTCTCACTTGGTACGTCATTTCCAAGTGAGCTCGTTCCTCTCCGCATGATCTCCTCCAACATCTCTCTTCTGTCTTTAGCTGCACAGACATGCAAAAAAGATGTAACACCTCAATCTAGTTCCTGTTTCATTTCAGGACTAGAAAAAATTGTGACCTTGTTAAGAGGCATAGAACACATGCATAAATAATTATCAGGATTCAGGATGTAATATAAAGACTTAAGAAACAACCTTCTCAATCCTTCAATAAAAAGTAAAAAGTTAATTATATCATGGTACAGGCCATAGTCCGTACAAAAGCTAAAAGCCATAGCATCCATGTGCCAAAGCACAGGTTTCACCTCTGGAGGGCAGCCATTTCATTCTAAATTGCTATATGGTAAGAACTGAATTCAAATGAATCCTCCCAAAGACCCACTTTACTGGGAGCAACACTGGATTATTTCAAAAAATTAAGCGACGAATCAATTGAAAACATTTGAGCACTCATTTTAATCATATGATATAGTGAAGATCAAGGCTTTAAAACTCGGGATTGGGGAGAACTCAGCGAGGCAAAAAATAAAGAGTTCTGAGAACTCAGCAAAAAAACGTTTTGTATTGAATAAATAAATACTGTATACATATACTCATATATAATTCACATGAAAGACAAAAATAACAACATTCTAGTAAAACACGATACATTCAAACAACTTAACATGTTACAAAAAAGCACAAATTATAGAAAAATTTCAAATCATATGTAAAAAATAAAAATAAAAATAGACCACCTTTGATAAGGTTGGACCGGGTTGACCCAGTGAAAACTAGTAAAACTGAACCACCGAAACCAGATTTTAAAACTCGCTCAAAAACTCGGTGAACTCAATTTTACTGAGTCGAGAACTCGGGTGTTTTAGAACACTTGTGAAGACAGGAATCCCCTCGCTAGTATTTGCAAGTGCACGATATTCAAGTAAAACAAACCTGTTGAAGTAGTATTGAAGAGCCCTGCTTGGATGACCTTAGCATCAATGCCCATCTTCTGTTTAGCACGCTCCAATATCACTTCTTCAATTGATCCAACACTGACAAGCACAAAAACCCTGACTTCCTTCTTTTGACCTATACGATGGGCCCGATCCTCTGCTTGCTGGTCCATTTGGGGATTCCAGTCACTATCAAATATTATTACAGTATCTGCAGTCTGTAAATTCAAACCAAGTCCTCCGGCACGGGTGCTCAAGAGAAACATGAAATAAGGAGAGTCTGGAGCATTGAACTTCTTCAGCAATGTACCCCTTTCTTCAGTTTTTGTAGTACCATCAAGTCTAAGATACTTAAAATTGTGTAGCTGCAGATAAATCTCAAGAATGTCCATGAGACGGGTCATTTGTGAGAAAAGCAAGACTCTGTGCCCACCTTTGCTTAGCTTCGGTAGTAAACGGTCCAGTAGCTCAAATTTCCCTGATGCTCTGATTATCTCTTCCTTACGCCAAATGTTATAGTCTCCCACAAAAAGGTATGGGTGGTTACAACACTTTCTCAGCTGCATTGACAGATTCTGTAGACTCTTTGATTTGCCAGATCCTGCAAGGCGTTTAGTAAATAAATAGAACCTTATTAGTTCAACTCATTTAGCAAATTATTCAATGACTTTAAAATTAAAAGGATCTTAGACGTCAGCTCAAAACAGTGTGGGAGAGTACACATTGCTGCTTAACCTGGTTAGGTTAGATTATATTAAACATGAAGCTATTACGTGCCAATGCTTTTGGGCAAATGTGTGTGACTTTGTAATGATATTAGTATAGCTATTGTCGGAGTAAAAAGTCTCACGGCGAATAAAAATAAGGGTACATGTAAGAAGAGTCAAACCAATTATTAAGGTTTACTTTACACGGGGGTATATGTAGCTAGATTTAAAATTTTGTAGATATTATTGCTTTTGACATACAGTACTTGAAATATCCGTCACAAGACTCACAGCCTAGCTGTTTCCTTGGGCACTATGATAGCAGGAGACTAATTATTTGGAACTTTGGTTACCTAATGGTATATTTGGGCTCGTCTTGAGCTAATTCAAAATAGAGGCCAGTTATTGAATTTAAACATACTTCACCTGATGCCCTCATAACTGATAAAAGTACTAGGTAATGACAGTTTCAGCAAATAAATGAGAGATGAAAGGCATGAGCCTACAAACCATTATCTAGCCCAACTCTGCCCACATCTGTCACTTGTTGATAATATACTTTCTGCCATGAGGACATATCACATTTGAGAATGACCTGGGTTTTACCAGGAAGGTACTTTTCCACCTCATCTTTCTTTCTCCTTAATATGAATGGTCTTATAACCTGAGAATAAAGCAGAAGAAAAATCAAGTTAAGAGTGAACTGTGAAGGAAAAAACAGCAAAGTTTATGAGCTACAGAAGGACACCCACATGATGCAAACGGCGAATGATCAATAGCTCTTCTTCATCTGAAAGAGATACATCAGCACGATCTGCAAAGGGTGCATTAAACCACTCCTCAAAATTCTGAACTGAATTAAAGATGCTTGGAAGGAGAAAATTAAGCAGGGCCCATAACTCATGTAAGCTATTTTGTATTGGAGTCCCAGTTAACAAAAGTCTTCGTTCAATTTGATAGCTGCAAACAAGCAAACATGATTAGAAGTGTTCCTTTCAAATTTATATTTAGTACTATACAATATAGCTTGCAAGTGTCAATATTATTGGTCGCCACCCAATTGATTTCTTTATGGTCAATTAAGGTGAATTTAAAAATGCATGCAGTACTGGAGAAAACTACAGATGAGTGACTTGATGTGCGGAAATTTTAATCTCTCTAATTTAACATCAACAAAAAAGCAAAAGAACTTCAGGATGTAACATCAAAAGATTAAAGATAAAAAACAAATTCAAAATCTGATTTTTGTGGACAAGGAACAAGTGTGATGTGTAACGGTGTTAAACATGACATCTAATAAAAGCATCTACAAGAAGACTGTATGACAATAGTACGTGTTGAAAGATACTCATCATGATCAATGTAGAAATATACCATTATGTAGAAAGGGGAGAAAATATATGGCAACAGTTTGTGTTGAAGTTGCTCCACATCGGTAGAATGTGGATTAAGAGACCCTTTTATATACTAGTTGGGTCCTCAACTTAATAGCATGCTATCTTAATCAACTTTGACTTATATCCCTCTCTTCCATTTCTTTGTCTTGGGTCAAAGACACATCTCCTATCTTAGTCCACGTGGGTGTTAGATGTTGGGTTTGCAGAGAGTTGCCTATTTCGTCCATGAAGGCAATAAGATAGATTCTTTTTATTGTATGAGCATCTTGTTGAATTTACTAAACAAAATGTCAATCAAGGTGGTGGCAAATTCTTGGAGGCATGCCCAAATAAATAGTAGACAACAATTTCAGAGCTTATATCATTGCTAGCACACAAGTGACACAACTTAAACTATTAAACTTTAACATTATTTAAATCTTTTTGGCAAGAACATATTGAAATTGAAGTAATTATGGAGTAGTTCACTGCATAAATATAAAGTAGAACCTGAAACAAGCACACTAAAGAAAGCAATGCACTAAAAAAACAAAAAAAAACTTAAAGCGTCATACCCACTGACAAGAGTCCGAGCAAGAACAGACTCGTGATTCTTTAATCGATGCCCTTCATCGACAATCATGTAGTGCCAATTTATTTTCTTTAAGAATGCTTTGTCTCTCATGATAAGATCATAGTGTGTGACCAACACATTAAATTTCCCCTCTCCTGACAACTCTTCCCTCATTGCTTTCCTTTCGTCAATACGGCCATCGTAAAGAACAGCTCCAATACTGCATCAGGAAGAAATCCAGGGTTGATGATTGAACTCTATATGTGCCACTATCTACATGTTTGTTGAAAATACATACCTGGGAGCCCATGTTGAGAACTCGTGCATCCAATTTGGTAGCACGGCTTTTGGAGCCACTATCAAGTGGGGCCCATAAACACCCTTGTTCTCCATAAGATATGCAATCAGTGAAATGGTCTGTATGGTCTTCCCCAATCCCATCTCGTCGGCTAAGATACCATTTAACTTGTTGTTGAACAATGAAACCATCCACTGAAGCCCTTCTACCTGGTATGATCTCAATTCTCCACCTTGAAGCATGGATGGCTGCTCCGTCACCTGCACATTTTAAACATGGCTATACTATCTTCATCTAGTAACAGGGGCAGGGAGTCGGCCAGAAAGTGCTAAATTGATCCCTCTGAAATTTTGAATGCCTATATATAGTTTTGCAAACATGTTCTCTTGTATTATCTCATTGTGTCGCGCCTACAAATATAATAAAAGTTAAGAATAGGGGTAACTAATTTTACTTTGGCTATTAATCCTTAAAATGGTGGGAATCTCCAATTAAAAACTTGAGCTACTAGTGCATCTCTTTCCATCCTACTATTAATTTGCTATTTTTCTTAATTTATTCACAGCTCATTTTAAAGGATATGCATATCTTGTGGTTAAAAAAATTGAATGGTTGTCTATAACCACATTGACGCTCTAGTACTATGAAATTTAAAATCTTATTTCACATATAGTAGAGCACTGCACTCTAGTAGAGTCCATATGTTGGCATGCAGATAAAATATCTGATACTTGAGTCATTTGAACATGAGACTGATCTTAAATTTAGCAAAATGAACAATTATGCCTATTTTTAGAGCACTATTAGTGGTTGATGCAAGATGTAGAACCAACAATTTCTTAGAACTGTTTGATCATAAATGAGGGGCAATTCATCCAATTTACCCACTAGGGTAAGTCACTTATGTTTTCACATGTTCTAGAGAGACAAGGGTGGTGATTGGGACTATCTCAAGAGAGAGAGAGAAACACAACCAAAGAGAGGGAGAATAAGAAGAGAACTTAGAATCAAGATTTGGAAGTACTTGGGTGCTCAAATTTTTTGCCCAAATTTGAGTGTGTTTCGGGGTAGCTTGCTCTACAAATTGAACCAGTCAATTTGGTGAGATCCTTTCTATCTTTCTCCAGGGGTTTGTAGGTTCCAACTTTTTAGTTGATTACCATTGGATTATCCAATTTTATACTAGATGATTATAGTAGCCTCCCATTAATACAGATAAGAAGCTTTATATTCCCATTGTTGCTATAATGGAGATTGGTGGTGGGCTTCGGTCCCATGATTTTTATGGAGATTGCTATAAAAGGGATTTCCATGTAAAATCTGATATGATATTTATGGTTGGTTGTTGTAAGCATTTAAATCTTGCATTATGTGTTCGTATATCTCTGAATTGCTTGATCAAATTTGGGGAACGAGATTGATTGGTTTCATTGCACCGACCAGGATTGTTATTCCCATTAAATTGTTTAATTTTCCCAACCATTAAAGCCACACAAAAAACAAAGGGAGTTGTCAGGAAGCATCACTAGATTCAGCATAAATGGTTGGATACCAAAAGGCAATGCTTTAGTCTTATAATTTGCATAGATGCCTTGTTAAATATTCAAAAAGTTATCATACAGCACATCAGTCAGGTTAGTACTATAAGGGACTTGTATGTTTTATACTTAGCACAAATACTCAAATTGCACGCACTACTTGCTGTCAGAATGTTGTAAGCAACAGCCCAATTATTATACTATAATTTAAGAATAACTTGATTGATTCTTAGGCACAACAAAACTAGCAAATAGATGGCAAGGACCAACCATAGAAAACCAGCATAAAAATGTAAAATATATCTGTTTCCAAGACTGAGAGAGATTACCTTTTCCTGAATTGCATGAATGGCTGAGTTATATTGCCTCTGACCTTCAAGTAAATCACTCGTATCGTCATTGCGATCAGAATCAATAACATCCTGATCTTCGTTAGAAAGCAAATCCTTAGGGCCTCCATCTAATTCAGTCAAATCAGCTCCGGTGTCGACTAGGATTTCGGTGTCATCAGAATGTTTTGAATCTTTCTGACGTTTAACAGCTGCCCCTAAATTAGCAAGGAGCTTATTTGTTTCTTCAAGCAGGGTGGTTAACCGTTCATTTTTGCTCTCCTTTACCATTCTCAGGTAAGCTTCTTGGTCATCAGCCTTCAGTGCTTGAAACCTCATTTTTTCAGCCCGTGAAGCACGTTGCCTTTGTTTTCCATGCCATGCCTGTTATGATAAAATGGTTACAAAGGATCCTTACAATGTAAGCTATTGTAAACATTCAATGCACTTCTTCCTTCTCATTATCACTATAACTGATGTAGCAAAAACAAAAGATAGCCATAATCTCATTTTCTAGAAATATAGGAGTGTGCAGAAAATTTTGATTAACTTGTTTGTTATTAGGAGGTTTTCATGATAAATGAAAAATGAATCAATTCAATGGGTAGTTAACTTGACACGATAATATTTAGGCTGCATTTGGGTATGTGTTAGGAAATGGGAATTTGTACAAAATTGACTATGTTGTGTGCGATTTAAATTTTAGTCTCATTCAACAACTCGGTGACTTCTCAAATAAGATTGTCATCCACCATTAATTAAGTGTAACCCAAATATTTTCTTTAAAATACTTTTCTGAAAGTGAAAGAGCAGAATTCAATAAAAAAAATTGGCAAAACATGTTTTACAGTTGTATGCAATACCAACATTTATCTCAGAATTACTGCATTTCTTCTATTTACCCATCATGAAATAAAGATGTTCTCCTTAATTCTTTTTTTTCTTTCTTTTCTTTATTTCAAGTATTTCCAGGTCTTTCAAGCAATGGCTCATAAACATTTATAACTAGCTAATTTAAATTATTTTGTTATGACTTGTGGGAAACTTCTTGGCTCCTCTGTAGGCTGCAAAATGCCAAAATTGGATATTTTTTCAATTTTGGAAGTAGTTTTAATTTTAATTTTTTTACTTTTTTGCACTTTTGCAATTGTTAAATTTACTAATTATCATAACGACAGTCATATAACCAGTTAATGATGAGTTGTTTCTCATTCCAATATCATTATGGGCTCCCAACAAAACTTCGGACAGGCAACACTCTTTACTTCAGTCTCCTGTGGTTGATTCAATTTTCTTTCAACAAGAACAGCATGAAACATATAATTGGAAAGAATGAAGAAGAATGACGAGGAATGTAGCATACCTGGATCCCATCATTCCTTTGTTTACGGCGCTTTAGAGATGCTTGAAGTTGCAATTGAAAGTCACGGACTGCATTAAGTAATTCTAAGAAAAATTTCTTTTTCCTAGTATCCATATGGTTCTTCTCCTGCTCTTCTAACCTTGACAGCCTCTGCATTGAATGGTTTATACAAATAATCAAGTGTGTACATTTATGTCATACTCATAACTCAATTAAAGAAATATGTACGTATTATTTGCATGTATATGGATGACTTTTGTTCCAACAAACCACATGTTGGGTCTCAGTATCTGCTATCCTGTTGCATGGCCATTTTCTATGAGTCCTATCTCTCAGAACAAAACATGAACCAGCCAAATGTTGTGACCATTGGATTAATTTTTTACATGATCACAGATACCAGATGGTTGCAATTATGAGAAGTTGAATTGCAACACATGACCTAATTATCTTAATCCCTGCATCAAGAAGCATGAGTATTCACATTCACCTTTTTAGATGCCGTAACCAATCTAAAGAGAGGGTATCCAGTATCTACAATTCAAGCGAGAATAATTAATTCAAATAAGGCATAAACAATTCAATCACCTGAGCATCTCGCTTCTTTCTGAAATTATCATCTGATTCCATCCCAAAAGCATCTCCAACACCATACAGAGGACGAGACAATCGCATCATGCCCCAGTCAAATAATTGCTTGTCAGGATGCACACAGTTCACACGAAGCCAGAATTCTGAACTGACATCAGTTCGGACCTTGCTCTGCAACTCTGCTAGCTGCCAGGTGGAAGAGCCCATGCCAACAAGGATAGATTGATGGCATAAGGAACTAGTAAGAATCTTTTTCCTCTACTTGCAGTTGCCGCATAAAAACTAAATTGCAAGCTTCTGCTAAAAACACTAAATGTTCAAAGCAAAGGCATTGGCTCATTATTGACTCCGCAACCGGTTTGTCGAGTATCTTTTTTTATGAGAGCCTCGGGACAAATCTTGACAATGAGAACCTAGATTGTCTTACTTTTAGAAAGGATGGTAAAGCAAAATGATTCTATTTCAGAAAAACCTTTACCACCAACTCAATAACAGTTCTACCTTCAGGAAGTCATCTTGCAGATATGTAAAATGATTTTATCTTTGTATGGTTATCAGAAAAACACTTTGCTTCTACTATGAACTATCTAGAAATTCAGGTTCATGTGCAAATTTACATGACTTTCTTTAGCAACTTAAGCACTCAGGTTTACCTTCAATCCATAGAGTTCCATTAAGCACTTTGTCTGAAGGTCCTCACCTTTGCTTGAAGGTAATTCTGAATGAAACATATGCGCATATAAGTAATCCTTCTAACGAACAATGCAAATAATGGTCTGAACATGATATAAATTAATTTGCAAGGAATGAAAGCTTTCTTGCCCAGCTAGTCAAGCACTTGAACTTGTGGCATGGAGGCCAGGGTTCGAGTCCCACCGGTGGCACCTTAATCGCCTTTAAATCTCTCCCAACTTCTGTTGGGCCTCAGCTCTCTCTCCCAACCTCTGTTGGGCCTCCAGCCGAATTCTGTTGGGTCAAGTGTCAAAAATAGTGTCCCCTTCTACACAAGGGTGGTCTCTAGCCCAAGTCGTACAACATGGTTTTTTCAGTGTTTGAAACAAATGTCACAGTACATCTTAGGAAGGTGAAAATAATAGTTATAAAATGTGGAGTATATTTCTTTGCGAAAATATATGGTGAGATGATTATTGAAGCACAAAAGATAGGGTCTTGGCCCAGGGATGTATTCCATGGGTTTAAGAATTTTTTACACGTGTTGGAATAATCTATCTTCCCACAGTCTACCAGTTAATGGGCCTATTTTATCAGCTATGGTCTGGACAAGACCGTCATGAATATAATAGTGCATTTAAAGCATGCGAATTTTACTGAAAAATCACATGCATGTACAAAGTGAAATTTTGTTATTAATATTAGCCACCTTCCAGTTCAGTTATTCGATGTTGGATGTGGCTCCGATAGCGATTTTCCCTTGATTCTGTCAATCTAGAACCTGGTAAGCAATTTGGTCTATGATTCAACAGTGCGCTCTCAAGGTCCGTGATTAAATCTCCACTTTCAGCAACCCTGGGATCATCCTACACCGTTCCAGAAGCTAGATTAGACGGTAACTATACAATATTAAAGTCTACAATTTATCTCAACTAGATGAAAAACTTCAAACCAGTACATAATTTTCAGAAACATCCAATGAATAGTGCACATTGATCAAATTACAGTGACTAAAGAGAAAATGGTTGTGGAATCAAAACCCCGTACATGCGCAATCCATCTGAAACTCTCTCTCTCTCTGAAACATTCAACAAATAGTACACATGAATCAAATTACAGTAAAGATAAAATGATTGTGATATCAAAACCCCATACATTCACAATCTCCCTCCCTCCCTCTCCCTCCTTTCACTGCATTACCATTGAAGAGACATACTCCCTCCCCATCCCAAAGTAAGCGTCCCATTTGACTAGTTCTAAAACTAAAAGTTTTAGCCCTTCACATTCCATCATTTTACCTTCATGTGCTCCCATAAGCCCACTTCTCAAGTTGTTATAACTAACCTATGAAGAGATTATTGGTAATTCATGCTTAACTAACTAATTAAAATGGGAAATGATACACTTATTTTGGGGCATCCATGGTAGTAGAGTAGGACGCGGAATTTAGGAAGGAGGGAGTATGAGTATTATGAACTGCATGCATGAGGTATCTGCCCCATTCTGACAGTATGACACACAAGAGGTTTTGACATTCCCAATACTGTCTCCCCCCTTTCATGGCATCATAGATTGACCCATCATAAGATTCGAGAGATATAATATATTACTTCAAAGATAAACAATGGCACAACAAAAGGGTAAGCATAATTGTAAGGGAACTGTATGCATTGACATCATCTGTTAGTAAGCCATATGCACTGGACTTCCATAAGGACTACATCGTGAATATTGGCTACTTACCAGTAGAAAACATATACAAACTAAGATCACAGCAAAAAAAAAAAAAACATAAGGGCTGATTGGCTAAAAGTATGTCCTCAAACTTTCAAATTGTAACAGACTCACAGCGTGATAATAGGCAGGAACAGTAATGCATGTAAATGTAGTCCAAACCAAACCCCACAATTCACACCAAGCCAGTCCCTAAACTAGCATTAGAATCTAAAAAATAAGTAATCCCATGCCACAGAACTCCAAAATCCATATTTACACAACATTCCAACAGTAACACATGTGAACAGGGCTACAAAAAAACTTGTAAGAAGTACACTACAGCACAAATAGATCAAAATATTAATTTGGTACCTCAATAAGCTCTAGTTCATTATTGTGGAATGAATTTTCTTCGCCGGATACACCACAGGCATCATCAACATCATTTTCGGCACCATAATAAATGGAAGTGACAGTGTCCACAAGGTCTAAAGGGAGAGGGAGGTCACGGGAGAGCAAATTGAGAGCATATATGAGGGACTTTGCTTTCTGGGAAAGGTCAAGAGAGGATTGCTGGCTGTCCATCTGAGCCATCACAGCACGAGAATGACAGAGGCAATCTCCTTTTTAACCAGAACTTGAAAAGAAATGACAGCTTCTGATTTAATTTTGGGTACCCAGTAATGCACCTCCTTTATACTGCAAACAACTACTTGATAAGTTATTTTCTAACTCTCTCTTGGCATTTTCACCATTCTCCTTGGATTCAATGAGCTGTTGAGAGCAAGAATTGGATTAATAAGGAATGATGTAAATTTATGCATGTTTAGACACTATTATTTTCTCTTTCCTAAGAGCTGAAGCACTCGGCATGCAGAAGAATTCAATTCACTTTTCTACTAATCTAAAAGAAAACAAAGTTGTGACATAATAAATAGTCACTGATTGCTACTAATTTAACTATGTTAGGATCATTCAAAACCAACAAAAAGCAAAACCAGAACATACCATAATTTATCTATGTTTCAAGATACAAAGTAACAGAACCAACACACTAATACTCTAGTCTAAAATTTTTAGGGCACCTTTACCTGTGTGGATGTTGGGTGTCTGGGATTAGAAAATATATGATTCTATAAACTAAAAAAATGTCCTTGTATAACTAGAGCAGCACATGCTAGTTGGCAAGGCATGTGTAAGTTTAAGCATAAATACATTTGAAGTGTGTATATATATTAAATGCCTCCAATGGGCATTCCACAGCCAAACTAATTCATTTAAAAGTTGTATATCGTAATCTATTGAAGTTGCAATAGAGTACCACAATAAAGTTGAATTTAAAAGACAAACCTAGTAGGTTATGAGTAAAATGTATATCGATAGTTCCTTACCCACATAGTTATCCTAAGTCCTTAACCACGTATTTATCCAATATGGGACCAAAGCTCACAATTGGGTACCTATCAACCTCCCCCTCCACTTTAAATCTCTCCTCTCATAACAATCCCACCCTCTTATGAGTCTAAAATGTATATCGATAATATATTAGACACCACTTCGACCTAAAAACTACTCTAGTAAGACATAGGTGTGTATCAACACTCCCTTAATTCCGTAGTTACCCCATGTGGGATCAACAAAAGCAATGTTGTAAAAGTCCCGACTTGTCCAATTAATCCCCGACTAGTCTCCGATTAATCCTCTATAATTTCCAATTAATCCCCAATTAGTCCCTAAAAGACCCTCTCCGTCCGACTAACGCCTACGGTTTTTTACACACCACTGAACAAAAGACACCTAACACATCCTTGTGGTCAAATGACGGGCAAACTAACCCATATTAATTTCTCACCTAATAAGAGTTTCTTGTATTGAATGGCTAAAAAGCACAGTGGTAACTTTTAATTAGAAGCAAGGATCTTCAACTTCAACTGGCATCAAATTATGCATTCCTAATATGCCCCATGGAAACATGAATGCCAAATAGAACCAGAAAATTTTCCCAAACCTAGTTGAGCAAAATTCCAGGTAGTATCAGAGAATTAGGCAGCAGAAAAACCCCAATCATGAAAAAAAAAATTCAGTCCAACTCGTTTGCTGCAAGCATACACATGCGTATACATGTATAATTGTTCGGTTAATAACAATCAGAACCGAAGGAGAAGTATCTCCGAACCCTCAGTTGTGAGACGAACCAAAAACCAAAGTAGAAACGGCAAGTACATATGTGCGAAAGATGGAGATTGAGTACATACGAGAGTAATTGTAGTGGCGGGCTTCTCGCGAGCTCTGTATCAGCGCTCCTACGGAAAATTCTAGAGAGAACAATGGAATAGTAGAGTGCGGGTTCTAGAGAGAGAAAGGTAAGAGCATGTTAGGGTTGAGACTTGGGGGAGAGAGAGATTGTGGGGGTGACAGTGGTGCATGAATGGTGATGGTCGACTCTGTTACGGTTGGTAAAGGGTTGAAGGAGATACAAGATTGGGGCAATTTCTTTTCGGTCTGTTTTAATCGACGACTCATCAAAATAATCCTTTTTATTACCATTATATTACTAAGGTGGGGCCCTTGCAATGCACGGTGCTGCTTTGGAGAACAAATAACATGATGCAGACACAATAACACATGTTAGGACGCAATACACATGACATATCATGCACATTTGTAATATAACACATAAACATATAATATATTATTGAAAACATCAATTGTCAGACGACGATATACATCCAACAACACGGGAAAAGAAAATCACGCTTAGAAATACGTAAAAAGACGTTGCGCCCACTAATAATTGCCAAATAGTCGCGTTAAATGTGTATACTATACACACGCAGAAAATGGAAAAATCTCATACCAGATGAAAATATAGGTTGCCCTCAAAAGTAAGATCATCAACCACAATCACGTGGCACGGGCACTCCACGCCTGACAAAATATATAAAATAGTTACGTGTTACAAACACAAACAAACGAAGGGTACTTGAAACGACAATGCATCAAACAACTAATACCTAACCACCACCGCCAGATGGATTGATGTTTCTATAAACCTCGTGGTATACAACATTTTTTATCAGGCAACAGTCATGCACGTCTTCGTCGACATTCATTATTTTTAGCCCATTACGCGATGTAACTCGCGAAATAACGACATACATTTAACCATATGCAAACACCTTATGAGAATAGGAATTTATATACATATGTTTTAGCGCCAAGCGATTATGAAAATAAATCACTAGAAAAAGACACTTGATGTCACAACTTACTTGTCTCGACAAATATACCCCTGACTTGATCAAGTAATTGTACCTAACTCTTATTTATAGTCATTGCAAAACATAGGGTCACTGGCAATTGTCTACAATTGAGTTTGAACGGTCATTTCACATCATTCGGCGACATGATAATCCTAGGAATCGTAACATTTTTGCCTTTGTGACTCCCCATCATTATATCACCGCGAACAAATCATTTCTCAAGCATTGTTATCATGAGCCTATTCCCATTACACAAATCTTCCGATTGATTCAAATTTCGGCAGTAACATAATTGGAAAGCCTACTTTCAATTTAATCTCTTGTTCTGACACACCACTACCGTTTAGAAACTATGTAGGATACATGAAAATTCATTGTCAGATTCGATTGACCTACTCTCCAATTTTAGACGCAACCAATATTCATTGGCACAGACTATAGAGTAAATAACCATCGAAATCTCATCACATTTTAGATATTCAACATGTAAATATAACCAAGTCTAATTAAAATAGGTATCCAATATTCATTAACCATTGTATACGCACACCCATAATATCATCTCATTCTTAATCAAAATCTCAAAATCATTATGGAGAGCAACACCATTGTAAAAATGTGAACCGATGGACATGTCGACTCATCCATAAGACAAGTGAGGCAATTGTTTTATGCCCACCGAAAAATCATGGTCCAAATATGATAAAAAGGCTAAAAATTTTAATATTTTAGGTCATTTTGAAAATCAATGCCCAAAATAATATTATATTAATCATTTTTGTTTTAAGCTTCAAGAATCATTGAGCTGCCGATGGAATCAATATGGATCAAGCCTCAACAACAACCCAAATTATAATTGTATAACAGTAAATTAGTTAACTCAATACCAATTGCAATTGAGAAATAGGACAATAAAGTCAAAGAGCGGAAGAATGTATTACAATCAAGACTAATAAGATTGACGGAAATCAACCATATTCAATCAAAAGAAATGTATAAATTTCATGTAAGACAACACTAAACACAAAGTTGAAGTAATACATTATAACTGAGACCATTTCGGCCAATCAACTATAGTTCTATCAAATAAATATATAAATTTTAAGTAAAATGAACATTGAGAGACAATAGTAAACATAAAGTTGAATTAATATATTATAATCGAGACTAATTCACGGAATCCATAAATTCAAGGTATTAAAATGAATGAGAATCAATACTCATTAAAATGCATTTAAGGCAAAAATATATCATAATTAAATTCTATGACAATCAAGAAGGTGTGATTTAAAGGGACCAAGTTATTTCATTGTGGTAAAGTTGTAAAAAATATCTCAATACAAATGACTTTAAGTTGTACAGAAAAACATATTGAAAAGAAATTTAGAGTCTCCAACTATATTCTAACAACCATCTTAGTTTTAATCAATACTGGTTGGAAACGAAAACTTACATGCAATACAAAAAATACATTTTTAATTAAATTATTTGATACCAAAAGATCGAATTTTGAAAAGCTATAGATAAGCAAACTCAACCTTCCATATTATTCTGCATGCTACTAAATCATTCACGAATCAAATAATGATGTCGAATTTATGAATGCTCGAGTAATTCCGATAAATATTATATAATGAAATTATAGAAATGAACTACTAATAATATGAACAAAAAATTACCTTACCCAAAAAAACGAAACTACAGAATGACACGAAAGAACGCCACCAGACGAACTCAATTCCTGATATGATTCACAAAAGAGGACGTCCACGACATGTTGACTCACTTATTCGATTCAAAATAATGAAATATAATTAAGCTCCTGTCGCAAAATCAAGACACCAATTAATTTATTAGATTGTGCATTACGTATAACATAACTATAACGAGAAAATGATAGGAGACTCAGCCTGAGCAATGGCACAGAGAGCTTGATTGTTAACCTTATCGGCATAAAACTCTACGCTATTCTGGAGGAACTCGAGCTGCTTCTCAACAACATAAGTGAGCTTCCTGATCCTCCTCCCTTACTCACCGATGCATAAATAAAAAAGCAAGCAATTCATAATTCTAGAGCAACCCTTTTCAAGATTGTAAATGCAAACAGAGATTAATAAATTCCCACAATCAATAAACGGTTTCTAAAATATGATAATGACTCAAATGAAAGATGAGCTTAAAAAATAATTTTTACAACTTGCATATATAAGCGAACTAATCAAACTACAATTTTCATAGTTGAAATTTACTTCTCTACATTTTCTAATAAATCTTAAATTAGAACATACTCCACAACTGTATGTGGCCTTTTATAAACAAATGCAATTAATCAACATCTTCCTAAACAAAATCAATAAAAAGAAAGTTAAAAACCAAACAATAACATAGAGTTTCTCAAACATGTGACTCCAAATTTCAAGATGAGCTAAAAAATATTATTTTTTCCAATTGCATGTATCTCAATATCCAAAACAATTTAAAATTTGCCAAGAACATTCTGGCTGCAAGTGGCCCTAATGATGATCTCATTCCTCGCTAGGGTAACCCCAACTTCAACACCAGAGCACATCAACATGATATTCCAGAAGAGACCAAGATATAAATTTTACATAAAATGATAAGCCTAAATGTGAACAGACAAGATTATGAAAACCATATCGAAGATACAAATTGAGAATGTAACTATAGTAACCATATACAAATTAGATGTTCGATCACAGTAGACTACCCTAGTGGGTCTAGGGTCCAATGTGTATATAAATCCTCCTTATACTCAATACTCT
>JAYMTQ010000067.1:0-25716 GCA_036897385.1 Geranium incanum | reverse complement strand
CAGGTGTTTAGGAGTCAATTCGACTCCAAATCTCAATGATTGACTCTCCATGATTATATACTATTGAAAGATGAATATGCTATTGTAATTCCGAACCATAAACCAATTATTTTAAACATGATTGAAAATCTCTGACTATTTCTCTCATAGCAATATTTGGATTCCAAGTCACAATTCAAAGCTAAAGGAGGTTCATTCTTCTTTATTTTACAGCACAATTTTCAGTATTTTCACAATTCCTTGTTAGTACCAATTACAAACATTCAGCAGGTTCATACAGTGCAGGCCGGGTAGAGGAGGGCATTACAATTTACAAACTAAAGCATTCCAATTCTGTAAAACACATTCCATGACTAACAGTAAGTGGCATTATGATACATATCAAACATGCACTTCCCTTCATTCCATGTGTCCTTCATTCTGTTTCCGTCAAGTATACAATCTGAGACGGCTGGTGATTGGCTGACGGCAAATTGGGCAGTCAGTGATTCTAGCCCCACATGATCTACACGTCTGCAATGGGATTTTTTTGTTTTTAGATAAAACCATATTGACGCGGCATGTGAGGTGACATGACACTCACAGAAGCATTAAAATTGACTCACCATGTGCCCGCAGCCAAAGGCCAAGTCTTTCCCATTAGTCAAGCAGATTGCACAAGCCTGCATTTGGCGATACATATATAATGAGAATGGAAGGATGAAACAGTGAACCATACTGATCCAGATTCTGGGTTAATGGGAAACTATTTACTTTCCTACTTGATTCACTCAACCATCACAATTATGGACATAAATTGTACTCTAGTTGTTTCTTATCATGTCATCATCATATTGCTATATGTTGATGGGCTTTTATATGGCGTTGTTGATTGAAATTGATATTAAAAAGCCACGAACCCCTGTTATTTTACCTGGCTCCGTTCATCTACTGGACTTGAAACATGGCTTGGTTCACGTTCCGGCAGTATGCAACGACTGAAAGGAACCGGTGGAGGCCGTGGAAGAATTTTGGTTGCTCTTTCCGTTTTACGTCTTGTGTTCAGCACATCAAACAAAGACAAGTGTTAGAAGTATTTCCTATTTGATATTTAGAGTTTCCTAACTTAGAGGTTTCCAGTTCCTATTGTTAATGTTTAGGCTATTTCCTATTTCCTATTTCCTAATTAGTATATGTATTCTCCAGGGTGCTCTCATTATATATGAAAAAAATGACCATCAATAAAGTTTTGACTTTTACTAGAAACAATCGTTGTATACAGGAAGTAGGAAAATATCAGAGAAGGGAATTCTGCAATCAAGTGGATACCATATACACGCAAATGACAGCTTAAAAGATATTAAGTTTGAGAGCTTAGCAGTCCATACCCAAGCATATTGAGTTCAATGACTGCTTTGTATTGAATAGGGATCTCCATTAGGGCAGCGAGAGCAAAATCTGTTTCTTTCTGAGTCGGGTTTGAATCTTGAGTCATTATTTCAGTGAAGTTAACAAACTGTACGAAAAAGACCAACAAATAAATAGAGTCAGTGCATTGTTCATCAAAGTCAAAATGAAGTTGAACTTAACTTCAAAGTATAAAGTAGCTAATTCAAACTGTTGGTTCAATACCTGAAAATTATCAATTTCACGGGAAGGGATCTTGTCATCAAATCTCTTCATATCATCCCAGGGTCCATCACCAACTCCAACAAGAACAATTGAGAGTGGACACGAACTACTTGTAAATTAACGAAAGAATTAATTCAGTCTGAAAACACCATGTGTATGCTTTCAAATCGATGGTATACAGTTCAGTGATGGTTTATTCATCGAATCCAGGTTGTCCTGTCCCTTCTTGGAACTGGCTACCCTTTTAATAATATTTGTTTCTTTTGCTGATAAAAAACATAGACATGATTGAATTCTTTTCCTATTCAAAGTTCACCTCTATCACAAGACTTTGCAGACTGTATCTTACTTATCTTGCTACTTCAAATCCAATTTGATCCGCGGTTGCTCAACCAAGCAGAGAATGAAAGAACATTTGATTAAGCAGCATAATGTTATATTTTTATTAATATAATACATAAAGTTATATAACGTAAGAGTGAAAACCTGTTGATTTCAATGTGTAGAGGGTGCATATCGATAGGTACAATAGTTGAATCCTAATAGGAAACAAACTCTACAAGATATATACATAAATCTTAACAAATTGCCATCAATCCTAATTGATTTCTATCTTCAACATACACACAATAGGAAAAGAAGAGAAAAAGAGAAGGTGAACGTGTTCATTTTAATCCAAACATCAAATCTCATTCCCATTCCCAACACAAGAAATCCTTATCCAAATGCTTCTTAATTAGATGTAGAAATTGCAAAATCTGATCTTCCAATACTACCCTCACTGATATGATATAAAAAGATGAAGATCCCGATGGCAATATGAAAAGATACTTTACATATCAACCAGTATAACTAGTTCACCAGACAGTATGATCTCCATATATCGTTATGATGTTCATTAAATTGGTGTCACATATGATTTCCTTTCAACTGGTTTATGCATGCATTTAGAATATATATCCTATGTAGATGATGGCTCCACTAAATTTACTGCTACCATATAAGATTTAACATAAACATTTGGACAAAATAATGCTAATAGTCTACTAAAGCCGAAATAGGAATGCAAGACTCTACCTTGCATTAACAATTGCTTTTATTGTTTTCTCTTCTTGTGAACTCAGTTCTGCATCACTTGTCCTGACATTTGTTGTGACCTAAGTAATCAAACTAGTCAGGTTATGACAAAAACTCATGTCCACAGCGAGAGAGAGAGAGAGAGAGAGAGAGAGAGGTTCAACCTGGCCATCTGCAATTATAATCAGTACATGGTACTGGCCATCACTTTTTTCCACAATGTCAATTGCAGCCTCGATTACTGGTCCATATGAAGTTGGCCCTTTAAGACAATTACACACATGTAAGCATTACAATAGTACAGACTCCATGATATCATTTTGGAGATGCAGTTCTAACTTTTAACAACACCCTTGGTCCCAAAGCAGAAATTATGATGTGCAGATGAACACCAATTAAAAGGTCCCAGACAAAAAGAAGACTAACCTGAAAGTCGCAAGTTTGGGACTATCTTTCTATAGCAGGCCAAAACTTCTTCAAAACCATTACAAGGCGAATGATCACTATGGAAACTGAACACTTCTTGATCATGTGTGGTTGCTGTAGGGAAGAAACCAATCCACTGATTAAATTAGGAAATAAATAGGAATAGAAGCTGATAAAAAATCATTTTATCTTTCAGGTAACAGCCTACCATCACCAAAGCCGAAACAAGGAATTAAGTTGTCTTCATCAAAAGGAGCCAAGGTCTTTCCTATGATGGAAATGGCTTTCTCGTAGGGGTTCGGTGCATCCCCGATGGCATGCAGGCTCCTATTTTGAAACGACCGTTTGCCTTTCATCAACACAACGATGCATTGGCTTTCAAGATATGAAGATCAAATGCAATCCATTCTAAAATACTTTAAATACAGAGAAAAGGAAGGATGAGGGGGTGAAGATAAAGGGCATATTTCTTTAAATCCTTACATTACTATCTGATGGTCCATAATAACATCATTATTATAAACAAACTGTAACGAAACATAGGGAAACTAAAACAAAAAACAGAACAAATATAAACTTGATTTGAGAACAAAATAAAATAAATGACAGAGATTTACACAATGCAAGTATTAAGCAATGCATGATCTTGAAGATTGTGCAAACATCAACAATATATCATACTGGCATAATGAAAATTTGCAGAACAAGTGGTGAAAGTAGTTCTTTGAGGTGGTAAAGGTACCACATACCTGTCCATTCATTGCTTTTGGTGAAATCAATTCCAAGAATAAGATTGGATGATTCCAGACCAGAAGCTCTCAAAGCTGCTGTAACCTGAAAAGGAAACAGTTCTGTTAGAGCTTAGAACCCTCAAGGACTAAAACATATGGCTTTTATAGCCTATGCATAATGCATGTATCTCAAACACCAATCATGCAAGAGAACAAGAAAATGTGCATGTTCTCAACAATTTAAAGACAAAAAGCTTATTTACTTGCATTTTAATAGCATTCTATAATTCCCCATCAGGTTCTACAGATAGTAATTATATTTACTGGCATTTTTCTTAACAATCTACAACAGCGATGACCTCCAAAACCATAGTGAAAAAACAAGAACAATTGGCTATTGGTTGATAGAAAAATGACCGCTTTCATGAAAACTTGATTATTTATCGATTATTTGTGAATAAAGAAAAGTAGTGAAGCTACATTAGAGGCAGAAAATAATATTTGGCTATCTTTTGGTAGTACAGTAATTTTGTCAAATTTTGACATCATTTGTCAATTCTATTTAAATACAAAAGATAATACTCAAACTAAATGAGACACAACACATGTCCTGAGCCTTGCTCGGTTAGGAAATCATGCTTTTTTTATCAAAGGAAAGCATGAAAGAAGTAAGATATATAACTGGTTTTCAATCCTCTATAAAATTAATTTGAAATTGTAGAGGTCGAGAACTGTTTATATTAAAATCATATTTCATTACTTTTCTCCAATAAACATCTCATCTGATGAAGACGGGATTTGGCCACAGCCAGGTCTATATGAACAAATACGTAAAAGAATTATAATTTTAACGGTTAGTACTAACTGTGTTCCTCCAGGTCATCTACTGGTCAATTCCACAGTTTGGAGTTCTAGGTGGAGCAGGTTTCTGAGATGGCAATGACCAACAAGATCAGGATACCCTTTGTATTATATTATTATCTTTGTTTAAGACTATTACTTATAATATAATCATTATTGCCCCAAAGCCTTCTCATCCTAGTAGGTTTGCACATAACTGTGCCTTGACTTCAGCTGCTGGTCAATTTCCCAGTGGAGTGTTAAGGGGTGCGAGTGTGTATGACAACAATAGTATCATATTTTCTTTGTTTAATGCCACTAGGAGTCACCATCATGGCCACATATATTAATCATACACATAAACGGGACCATGTGGAGAAAGTAAAGCAAGCCCAACCACTAGCTTGGCAACTGTGTCGGATAAGGAGTCAAGAAGACTGTTAGCTTAACGGCCGTTTCAAACAGTTCACAAGTTCTTCAAAAAAAGTTAATTCTACTAAACAAAGGTGTTGTAGTCACTCACAAACTTATCAATCACATTCAACAAGTTGTAACTCTCGGTAAGCCCACAGTTTGGCAGTTATGCACGCCAAAGTTAAAATATGAGCGATATTGACGGCGTGTTAAGAATGGAGCCAACAACCAGTGATGGAAAAAAACTATTGTAATGGTAGTCTACTTAATAAATTTCCAAGTCAACTACTATATGGATATTAGAAATTTCAGTGGATAAGAATGTCTCTTTTTTTCTCCAAAAACCATACAAATTTGTTAAGCTGCATTTAATTACTAAGAGCGCAACCGGATTGAAGAGAACATGTGAAAAATAAAGAGTACAGAGAACTCCAGGAAAAATAAACAAAACCAGTTTCGTATTAAATAAATATTACATCTACATATATTTATATATGATTCACATGAAAGATAAAAATAACAATATTTTAATAAAATAAGATACTTCTGACGACTTAATAACTCAAAACAAAAACACAAATTATAGAATCATTTTAAATTAAACTGAATCACCGAGAACGAATTTCACCGAGTTCTTCCCCAGAAATTGGGCGTTCAAGAACACTGGCGATGAATGTGAAGTGAACAAAAGTTGAAAGCCTGAGATTGAAGTGGAAGAGAGACATGAACATACCTGATCAATCGAAGAGTAATTATCGGGAATGAAAGCATATTTTCCGTTGTTATTAGAGGAATTGGATTTAGGGACGGTGGTGGCGTCCATTGAAGCTGACTTGTCCTTCTCTTTAACGGGTCCATCAACAGTAGCAGTGCTACTGCTCGTCGCTCTGCTTAAAAATGATCTTCCATACTTGAACATGCTTGCGAATCTTCACGCTGCTTCCATTTCCTGCTCCAGATCTGAGAGAAACATACTCAGTCAACTGAACTTGACTCCACAAACCAACAGAGCCAATCCATTACCTGCAACAACTCTCTGCCTTGCCTTCCTTCACTTTCGCTTCAAAAACGAGAGGAATCAATTTCTGGTACATGTGGCAGGTACGCTACTTGTTCTTGATGAGCATATGTGGGCCTGGAATTGAGAGCTGTTGCTTTCGGCCCAATCTAACGTAGTTGGGTTCCTAACTGCTTTTATGGGCCCGATATCAATCTTGACGAGCAATCGACTGCTGAAGTTAGGGGTGGGTATTTTAGACTCAAAACAAGTTTCGAACCTAACCCGAAAAATTGAGAAACGTAAATATTAGGTCGAATTTTGTTGTGAAATTTGGGAATCATTTCAGTTTGGTTCGGGTATGATTATGGCAGTGCAAAAAACCAATTAATCAGACCGGTTCAAGCCACTTGTGTGTAGATGTAGCTCTCTGGGCGCGCCACCACATCACCAGAACATTTACACCTCTATTTTTTGTTTTTTTTTATCGGCAATAATTGTATTAGCATGTACCAATATTCGAATTCGGTACCTCACATGTGTTAAGTGAGCTCCTTATCGCTTGACCCAACTTGTGTTAGTTTGTACACCTCTATTTTGGTTTCTAATTATCAAACACTCAAAAAACTTAGAGCAAAAACATAACTCGCGCTCAGGTACATGATTTCAAGATCGAAAATTAATTGGTTCCAAACGGGCAGTTATAGATGGTTGAACCATTTCTCACATAACGGTCCAGCTTTGGCTCCTATATATCGAGAACCAATGGGTTCGGGTCGGGCGATTCGGGTCCAGGTCCAAACCGTGCCCACACCCAGCTGAATGCGAGGAGTCGTTTTTGTTCTGGACAAACTAAAACTCCAAAACTCAAAGAGAGAGAAAAGTGAGAGATAACCAACCCGCCAACGGAAGAGAGAGAGAGAGAGAGAGCAGCGAAAGGACCCCCAAAAAACCCAAACCCTTTCGCGCCCTAACCCTCACCTCCGTCCCAATCTCCAATCCCGAGAACCGCACATTTCAGCGGAACCGAGAATCGTATCAATGACGCAGCCCTCGGCGCCTCCTCCTCCGCCGCTCGCCGGAGTGCAGGTGCGGTGCGCCGGCTGCCGGATGATCCTGACGGTGTCTCCTGGCGTCACCGAGTTCGTGTGCCCCACCTGCCAGCTCCCCCAAATGCTCCCTCCGGAGCTGATGAGCAGGGCCCTCCCTCTCCCGCCGCCGCCGGTGCCGGCGCACGGCATCGATCCCTCCAAGATCCAGCTCCCGTGCGCCAATTGCAAGGCCATTCTCAATGTCCCGCACGGCCTGTCCCGATTCAAGTGCCCTCAGTGCGCCACCGACCTCGCCGTCGATTTGTCCAAGCTCAGGCAGCTGCTGCCTCCCCCTCCGCCTCCTCCTCCCGAGGAAGTCAACGAGGTCCCTATCCGTCACTCGCCTCCGTGTTTTTTTCGATTCCAGTTGCTCTGATTTTGTTTATCAATGCTCCGATGCGTTGCGGAGAAGGGGATGGAGCTTTTTGATCTGATGAGATTTTGACCTAAGTTTGTTTTCACGCTCTAATTTTGCTGGAATTACACACTTTTTTTTCCTTTTTTAAAACTTGCTTTTTTAATCTCTGAAGCATATACTGAAGCTGAGAGTTCTAATTTTTCCCTCAACAAGCAGCAAAAGTTACTCCAAGCTGTGGGGGAAATGTGAAATTCGGAAATTCCATACATTTTTGGGGTTAATTCGTGACAATTTAAACACTCTTCTCCACCCATAATGACTATAGAGCATTTGGTCCCAGTTCTATGCAACGAGGTGAAGGGGTTTTACTATCGTATTTGTAGTCTTACTACATTCAGGACTTACTGATCCCTTGCTACACTAAATCAGTATAATTAAACGATTGGAAACTGAAGCTGTTAAGCTTTTCGAGAATTCTACTAAATAATGTTCCTTTGGTATCATTTGAAGTGTAGTGTAATGAAATATAGAAATCCTCCTATGATTTTTGTTTGCTTCGAGTAGTTTCAATCATAGTTATAGAATGTTAGTTTGTGTCTGTTATCTCAGAAGTTGGGTTTCAGTTTTCAATTTTGAGTTGATCAGTGTTTTATAAGCGTGACTAGGCACACCTGAGCCAGAAAGCCCAAACTTGGGTTTTAGTTTTCATGTAACCGAACAACTCAGATAAAGCCCCAAAAAGCCCTCGCCTTTCATTGTTTTTTCTGATGCACAAAGCCCGTGCTTTGGGGATTGTAAGTAATTCTCGCGGTAACTTAGTATATACTTTGTGCTTGTAGTAGTCAATAGCAACCGAAAATAACTTATTTGTCTTCTAATCTTTTCAACTTTCCACCCAAATCTATGGAAGAGGAATAAACTTGATCAAAATGTTTAAGCGATTTGTTTCATATCAAGTACAATCGGGACTTGATATATTCATTACTAGATAAAATTGATACTATTCCATCAAGCTATAAATATGATAGCAATGAATGAATTACTGGAAGGATGAAAGATAAATAAGATGTTGTTGTAACCTCACAAATGGTGATGCTACTAGGGCTTGAAGGGTTGAAAAATCTTTATATTCTAACTGATGGTTATGAGAACAAGCCCCAGATTGCACCATCAACATCTAGGTGTAGAGTAAATTCAACATTTTTATGGCATATGTCATTTTACTGAAATAATGAGTTTTTATTAGCCAAAATTACTAAGAATTGCTGGGATGACGGGGTTGTGCATGGTTTGTTTTCTGTGTAAAATTTGGACTTTACGAAATGATAGCATTGACTTGTTTGATTAATCTTCTTTTGGCTTTATTTGAATGTATGTTTCATGTTTGAAAAGGATATCAGGTTGAAATATAGGAGTTTCATTAAGCCTCTCATTATGTAACTCCTTAGATGTGTAACATTTTGTGAGTAGTAGTGTGTATTCCTTAATTATAAGGGTCTTTTTCCCTCTCTCAGGTAGCTATTGAGGTGGAGCGAGAAGAAGATGAAGGAGGCATGGCAGGAGAAACCTTTACTGATTACGTGAGTGTATTGTTTTGACTTTTCAAAGCTGTTAATTCCTTGAGTTGTCGGTCAATGCTTTTAAGAATAATTAGTTGAGTTATATGTGGATGTTTTATGCAGTATCCTCCTAAACTATCTATTGGGCCTCCTCATCCAGATCCTATCGTGGAAACCTCTTCATTATCTGCTGTGCAGCCGCCTGAACCGACTTATGATCTAAAAATCAAAGATGATTTGGAAAAATCAAAGGCATTGTCATGCTTGCAGATTGAGACATTGGTCTATGCTTCTCAGGTTGCTTTTTCTGAAACAACTTATAGTTATTCCATTTCCTATGCTGCATAACATGTACACAAATGTTTACTTCACATGACAGAGACACCTTCAGCACCTTCAGAATGGTGTCAGGGCGGGTTTTTTTGTTGGAGATGGAGCTGGTGTGGGTAAAGGTAGAACCATTGCAGGCTTGATATGGGAGAATTGGCATCACGGGAGAAAGAAAGCAGTGTAAGTATGCTATTAAAACAAAGGAAAGAAAAGAAATGTCTTTAAGATTAGTTTGCAACATCTGCATGCAGCAATATCAGTTTAGCATATTGTTTGACTTGATTGATGTCTTTTGGTTTGGTTAGTGTGAGGTAACTGCATTTATCGTTTGTTTGATGCTATAACATATTTTCTATCTTATAGGTGGATATCCATTGGTTCAGACTTAAAGTTTGATGCAAGAAGAGACTTGGATGATGTGGGGGCAACATGCGTTGAAGGTAAGAACTGACTTTGGACTTAAATAGTTGAATTCAACATGATGACTGACTATCCCACTTGTCTTAAAAGAATGTTAAAGTCTTGGTGTTTGCTAGATGATATTTGATAAAAACATATTTTAATCATTTATTGGGAATTTAAAATCAATTTAGTTCTGTAAGCATTGCGTTTGAACCAACGTTGACACACTCAATATTGTTGTTCCTATGAAAGAATCTATAATTGCTATATCACTAAGATTGATGCGGATGAGGAAAGACAGAAAATTAGTAAGTGCTGACAGCGGGAATCATAGGAACATTTTTAAGAGGAAAAGGATTTGCTATGGGCTTCTGAATTGAGAATTTCAGGAATAAACTCACGATCTTTCTTGTGGGGCCAATTCTGTTGTTGTAAAAGAGTGATAATATCATGTATTAATTTTTTGTTTGCAGTCCATGCTTTAAATAAATTACCTTATTCTAAGCTCGACTCAAAATCGGTGGGCATCAAGGAAGGAGTTGTTTTCCTTACGTACAGCAGCCTTATAGCGTCTTCTGAGAAAGGTCGTTCTCGTTTGCAGCAGCTTGTGCAGTGGTGTGGATCTGGATATGACGGGCTTCTCGTTTTCGACGAGGTACCAGCTCGTTCATTTGGCCATGCTGATATATATATGTATACCTTGTGACTTCTAAAGGCTTTAATTATTAACTGTTGATGTGCCTGATGCAATAGATATTCAATGTAATTTTGTACTCTTTTTTTTTTACTTTCATTTGATAAGGCAGCCTACCCCAATTGATTGGGAAAAAGGTAGTTGTAGTAGTGCTTTCATTTGATAAGGGTTAATGGTCTATTGTAGTGTCATAAAGCAAAAAATTTGGTTCCAGAAGCGGGAAGTCAACCCACACGAACAGGTGAAGCCGTTCTTGACATTCAGGTTTGCTCCTCAAACTTAAACTCTAAAAGAACCTGCCATATTTCCCTTCTGTCTTTGGTCTTGGTTTAGGATTTTTGTGTTTCTACCATGAATATCGTATTTAAAGCTCCTATTATATAATGTTCTTTCCATTATCTTATCTGTTTCAATTGTATATCCATCATCAACTGTGTCAACATAAATGAGCCTCAAAGTTAATTTGTGAAATTAAGGGATAATTTGCATCTTGAAAAGTCATTGGCTGGATTTGCTTATTGGACAGTTATTCTTAGAGCATAACACAGACTGCCACAACAACATAAGAGCTGCTCGGGAAGGTGGATATGTATTTGAATTTTGATGTCTAGGCAATTCAGAATAAAGATATTTTATCAGTTAAATTTATGAGCTACACAAGGGGTAGCCCTCCCATCCCCAACCACAAACCCACATCTCTGCCTACTTCCAAGCAAGTCACTACACTATGGATTACACACTAGATCTCTTTAACCATTAGGCAAGCACTAGCGGGAGGAAAAATGTATATTAGAAAATAGGAAGTTAGGAAACCACACTTTATGATGGTTTGTTTTTGTTACTCACCATTGTTTGGTTGAATTAAATTACGAATGGCTTTTTTTATGTCATCTTCAATAAGGGAAATCGAAGTAGTTCCAATAGATGTGAAAAGGAAAAAGAACATCATGCGATGCCATCCAACCTTGCGTACGTGGATTAGGATTTCAAAATTGAAATTTATTAGAGTCCCACATCTTAAAGAATTGGATCATATCGCCTCTTGATAAGTATATTGAGGTCTTCACCTATAAATTTGAGTTTTCAGTTGAATCGGGTTTTAACATGGTATGAGATATTGGTATTTCTTCGATCCACAGCCCGTGCACCAATAGCTCGTTTATTATCTTTGTTAATGCATAGTCCCACATCTAAAAGTTGGAAACCGCAATTCTTCCTGCACGTGAGGATGGGGGTTAGAGTCCCACATTTCAAAGATGTGGATCATATCATCACTTGATAAGCATCTTGAACCCATCTATTAGTGTGGGGGTTTTATAATATGGATTGGCTTTAACAAAAACAAAATGAAAAATTTATGAATTCTAATAACTGTGGTGATAATCAATACATTGGTGTGTTGAGATTTCAAACGCATGAGAAACTTAGGCTCTTTTTTCATCAATCATATGGAAATGATGCAACGAATATTATCTTCACTTGAGAATGGAAACTAGCCCTAGCTGCTATAAATAATTCAAAAAGGACGAAACCATGAATGCTCTCATGTTGGGTCTAATAATATGATGGACCAAATAATTCTGAAGCCTCAAGAGTCATACAAGTTTTATTTCATTATTTCCATTTTTCTAGTCATATTTGCTAAGATATGTATCTGTATTTGCTTTCTCTGTGGGTTATGAAGTTAAGTAGCAGTGTGTTTGTTTTGATAAAATGGAAGTGTTTTTTTGTTGTAATGGTCATTTCGTTTTGGAAGAATCTCTTGTGAAAATACAGTACTAACCCTTCATGATTAGTACTAATTTGCTTGGTCATATATCTCGATTATAGCTTGTAAACAGAAAACGAAAAAACTGAGAAAAGACAAAGCACTTTTTAACAACCACTTTTTATTTTATCTTATTTTATATGCATAACAGGCTCGACTTCCAGAAGCTCGTGTTATTTACTGTTCTGCAACTGGTGCATCTGAGCCACGCAACATGGGCTACATGACCCGACTTGGTCTCTGGGGACCAGGAACATCTTTCTCTGAGTTCCGTGATTATCTAGGTTTGCTTTTTGTCTCTCAATTTTTCTTTCTAAGGCTCGTATATTTTCTCATCCTGCATTCTAAATAACATAGATGTTTTCTTTATGAAGTTATACTCAAACAGTATTAATCCAAAATCAATTCACTCCTTGGACATTTTTTGCTTCCAATAATTAACCTTTTGAACCATTATTGATATTGGAGAACTCCCGTTTTCTTAATTATAGCGGTAAATAGTCACATGCTTTATTCTTACCCATCTGACGACTTGAGTCTTATCTGATAATATGTGGCTGCTTACTTAGTAAATTATATTCTATACCTTGTCAAAATTTTAACATTTTGACAAGTGATTCATAAGAAGCCCGAGTTAAATATAAAATTTTAAAGTTCAAAACCATGATATTTTGACGAGTAAATCATACCTTTCAACAAATGATTCATAGTTTTCCTCTCACAAGTGAACTGTGATGTATCAACAACTGAATCATAGCATTCTAGCAATGGATCATACTTCCAAATTTTAAATTAAATTATAAAATGTTGACAAGTGACTCATAATTTTGTACAGTTGAATCATTACATTTCGATAAGTGAATCATGCCACATTGATAAGTGCATCATAATTTTTTGTACTGTTTCGATATTATATATCCACCTCATATTAGCTATACATTAGAATTGCTACAGTAGATGGTCAAATTATGTTCATTGTTAGTGTTGTTTCCACAGGAAACTTCCCTATATATATGTATGTTCGTTGAAAAAGTTCTCTCATATGAATGGTAAGGTGATAGAGCTTCTTAGTTACTGAAAATATGTTCAGAATTGGTTGATAATAAAGTTTACATCACAAAAAATATAAATATATGACTAAATATAAAGGTGAATGGCGGAATCAACTATTGGGTTGACCTTTTAGTATAGGATCTGACCTGTTGTATATTGCTCAATTTTCAAATTATACATGGTATCATAGCCTAAACAATTTGGGCTTGTGGGCATCGGCTACGTAGACCGTTTGTTGCCTCCCTTATGTCTATGGTCTCCGGTCTACATGCAGATGTGTAAAATGTTGAGGCTGTAGGTGGAGAAGTCTAGCCCTACGGGCTACAATGAAGTATCATAGCATAAAATCTCGCATAAATATAATTTGTATATTACATCTGAAGAGTAAACTGAACTCAAATGCTAGGTTGACTTTTTAGTTTTAGTTGTGGATCCACTACCTGTTATATGTTGCTTGATTTTAAAATTCTTATTGGTAACAAATTTGGGATTGTGGGAATTGGTAATCTGGCCCGTTTGTTGCCTCTCTTCTACGTGTAGTCTCCGGTCCAGATGAAGATTGATCATTATGGTTGAATGTTTAGAAGTGAAGCTGGAATTTTGTAGTATGGAATATCATATCAAATAAAATGTGTATGACTAAGGAGAGAGAGAAATTCAACTATCATGCTGATCTTTTAGCTGTGGATCCTGGCCTCGTATATATAACTTGATTTTTTGAATTCTCAAGGAATTAATATATTGGTTACTTCATATTTTCAGTCTAGAGATCTTTCTGACAAACTGTTACAGGGGCTCTTGACAAGGGGGGTGTTGGGGCTCTGGAACTCGTTGCCATGGACATGAAAGCAAGGTTACAAGGCTTATAAAACACGAAAATGCATGTTGGTGAGTTGTTATGAAATAAACGTGTTGTTATGCATCTCAGAACATTGTTGTTTCATATTTCAGGGGGATGTATGTATGTCGCACTCTTAGCTACAAAGGTGCTGAGTTTGATGTTATTGAAGCTCCATTAGAAGCAAATATGATGGTATGGAACACTCATTTGCTTCATTTTTTAGGCCCATAAACCAATAATTAAATTGCGAACTTTTCTGCTTGTGAATATATTAGTTCACTGATTTTGTTCAGTATATCAATGTCATCATGCACAAATGATAATATGTGCTTGTTCCATTTCCATCTCCTTATATATCCATAAAATCCCATGGTTCTGAAACTCCCCGAGAACTTGGTAAAATTGAATTGACCGAGTTCTGGACTGAGTTTTCAAACTCGTTCTCTGTGGTTCAGTTTTACTGTGTTCCAACTTGGTCAAACTTAGTTAATTTTTATTTTCTTACATATGCTCTGAACTTCTGAAGTTGTTCTAGAATTTGTGCTTTTGTTTTAACCTATTAATTTGTTTGAAAATATCTTATTTTACTAAAATGTTGTTATTTTTGTCTTCCATGTGTTATATATGTACATTTAATACAAAAAAAGTTTTGCTGATTTCTCCTCAAAATCTAAGAACTTATTTTTTTTGTCGCCGAGTTCTCCCCTATCCCGAATTTTAGAACCTTGATATATCCGAATTTGTCCATAGGCGTGGAGTACTATGTTTGTGAATTTGTCCCACTTGAAAAGTAAATGATCCTAATTTGATTTCCTATCTAGGTTTTGATGAATTTGACAAATAATGAAAATGATCAATGCTTAACATAGGTTCTTTTCGATGTCACCGCCAGCTTGGTTTGCATAAAATATATTTCTGTTTTTGTAAGAGTTCTATGGTAGATTTCATTCTCTGGCAGAATCTATACTAGCCTCCTACAAGTTAGAGTATTTTACTGTTTTAAATTTTGTGTCAGTGATTCCCCATTAATACATTTTTATTTCAAATTTGTACATGTAGGAAATGTATAAGAAAGCAGCAGAATTTTGGGCAGAGTTGCGCGTGGAATTGCTGTCAGCAAGTGCTTTCCTTACTGCTGATAAACCTAATTCCAGTCAATTGTGGCGATTATATTGGGCAAGCCATCAGGTAATTGAATTACTTGGCGATGACATGCACTGCTTAAAAGTATAGGTGTTGGTGTCGCATCTGAGATTGTAATCTTTGTTTCTTCTTAATATATGTATTTGTTGTGCATTCTTTCATTCATTGACTATTTGTTTTCTACATGAGGATATGCAGCGTTTCTTCAGACACATATGCATGTCCTCTAAAGTACCTGTTACTGTAAGACTAGCTAAGCAAGCATTGATGGAAGACAAGTGTGTCGTTATTGGCCTTCAAAGCACTGGAGAGGCAAGGACTGAGGAAGCTGTGAGCAAATATGTGGGTATTTCCATTTTTTGGGGTGTATAATGCTCCCTTACAGCTCTACATGGATCACACTGTTAAATGCCACTTTTTAATCTTGTTCTATATCATGAATAGGGTCTTGAACTTGATGATTTTATTTCTGGGCCTCGAGAGTTGTTGCTGAAATTTGTGGAAGAAAATTATCCTTTGCCTGAAAAGCCTGAACCTGAACCTCCCCAAGGTATATATGCTGTAAAATGACTTGGTTGCTCATTCATCACGTCTTCTCCTGTTTAGTATTTATTCATGAAATTTCTACAGGAGAGGAAAGTGTAAAGGAACTCCAGCGGAAGAGGCACTCTGCTACTCCTGGTGTCTCTTTTAAGGGAAGAGTTAGGAAAATTGCTAAGTGGCAGCCTCCAAGTGATTGTGAAAGTGATGAAGAATCTGAAAGTAAGTTTCTTGACCCTGCATGGTTATGGAGCTGTTGGTTTTTCATGCTGACAAATATTGTTTTCTTTCCATAGAGCTGTGGTTTTGAAATGTGTTTCTACCATCATCTTCACTTGCACTCTTCTGTCATTATCTTGTTTTCTTGCTTTTTTTGGTGTCTGATCTTGTTAATGTTAGTACTTTATCCAGAGATGTTATCCTATACTTAAGGATGGTTGTTTTCATAAATTGGTGATATTGTATGTCTTATTTGTGCGTGTTGGTGCTTTATTAATGTATTTATTTTATTTTGTTGCATTCTTAGTGCATGTCATGATTCAATTTTATGAAATTTCATGAAGTGGTTGCTTTTTACACTAAGATTTTGTTCAATCTATTCAGCTGACTCTGAACATGGATCTGCCGAATCGGATGATGAATTTCAGATATGTGACATTTGCAACACTGAAGAGGTATTTTTAGTGTTTGTTTGGCTTGAATGCTTGCCACCCTACTATTGACACATCGGGTTGCAGGGAAGAAAAAAATTGCTCCAATGTTCTTGTTGTGGCAAGCTGATACACCCTGCATGTTTAGTACCACCTATAATAGATATAGTATCTGAAGAATGGGCATGCCATTCTTGCAAGGAAAAAACAGAGGAATATCTCCAAGCAAGACATGCTTATTTAGCAGAGCTTTTGAAAAGGTTTAAACATTTAAGAATTTGTTCTTTTCTTTTCCCTTTGTTGTGGCTATTTTCCTTTCAGGTGGCATCTTGATAATATTGCAGCGTTGTTCTGTGACTACTTTTGAAGAAAATTAATAGTGTTTAATTAACCTGATACAGGTATGAAGCAGCTGTGGCGCGCAAGTCAAAAATTTTGGAAATAATTCGTTCTTTGGATCTCCCAAATAATCCGTTAGATGATTTGATTGACCAGGTAGGGGCTATTGCTTAGTATCCATAATCATGTGATGTATTCTACACACATTCTGAGGGTTGTTTATGACTAGAAAGTGTTGCGGCTAGAAGTTTTTAATTAGTCCATCTAAAGTTAACCGCATGTTATAATATAATTTTCATAATGGTGAGCTGAAGGTTACTTTTGTTGTTCCCTCTTTCATCAAATCAGTCGCGTAGCTTACTAGCCTGATATTAGCTGCCAATCACATACCTTATTTTTATCAGCAAGTTGTGTATCAAGATTTGGGCTCGACTATGTTATCGCTGCCAATTACATACTTGATGTTTAGACTGAAATGCTCATAGCATTTTAACAATTGTGATTTATTTTGTGTGTGCTTCATGTTGGTAGATCTTAAAGTTCTGTGGTTACTTGTTGACAAAGATAGCTAGTAAACTAATTATTAGTTGAAATTGTGAAGAATCCAGTTTAATCTGCATCTGCATTTATGATCTCTTTTGATCAAGCATTTACTATTTATGCAGCTTGGAGGTCCTGATAAGGTGGCTGAAATGACAGGGAGGCGTGGTATGCTTGTGAGGGCATCTGGTGGAAAAGGTGTTACTTATCAGGCACGGAATACGTGAGTTTGGGTATTCTTTTCCTATTTACTTGTCATTTGATTTTACTTTGCAGTTGTTGAGTTGCTGTTCAAATGTTGTTTAGGAAGGATGTTACCATGGAGATGGTTAATATGCATGAGAAGCAACTCTTTATGGATGGTAAAAAGTTTGTTGCTATCATTTCTGAAGCTGGATCGGCTGGTGTTTCATTGCAGGCTGATAGAAGAGCAGCCAACCAGGTATGTCTAGTACTGTGAAATGTTTTACATATGCATAGAGTAGTTTGCTATTGTTAGAGTGGACCTTCCTGTGTACATCTATACAATGACATGTGGATTTGTAATTTGGGGTGAAATGTCCAGATATGCATTTCTGTGCATTGTTTGCTAGGTATAGGATACATAGTTCTTTATTCATCACCTTCTGTTGAACATCTTTATTGACAGAAAAGAAGGGTTCATTTGACTCTGGAGCTCCCTTGGAGTGCTGATAGAGCCATTCAACAGTTTGGGAGAACTCATCGATCAAATCAGGCTTCTGCACCTGAGTATAGGTGATTCAGGATTTATGCTTTCATTATCTATTCACTTTTAAATTTTGAGGTTTGATAAATATACTGGTTTATGAAAACACTCATATGTAAACATGCTCCTTCCTGGAATTTTGGGCCCAATGATGGCCTTGATGCATGGACAGCAGCAAAATTTCATGAAATGGTATATAAGATGTGTTTTGAAATGGTTTTTGTCCATTTAAAGCTTTATTTAAAACAATTGGATTCTATCAGAGCCTGTAACTTTTAGTCAAAGACATAATAGTTTCATCTAAAAAAGACATAGATAGCAGATGAAGTGCTAATAAGATATAAGATGTTAGGAGGTATTTATTACTATAGTACAGCCTCATCATCTCTCAGATGTGTTTCAGCAGCAAAATGTCTCCAAAGCTGTTGGAATAGGCCTATGGCTAAGCCCATGTGTTTATGACCTATTTAGTAAAATATGATGGCTAGGGTTTCATATGTGTAAGTTTAGGGGTTTCTTATATGTGAGAACTCTCTATAAATAGAAAGGTATGCTATGTATTTTCAAATCAAGTCTTTCATCAATAATATCCTATAGCGAATGAGGTAGATGGTATCAGATTAGAGAATCTAAAATATGGATGATAGATTGTGGACTATTGGTAAATGTGTTCATCTGAAGGTAAAAGTAAATTAAATAAGGGATAGCTATAAGGAAGTAGGTTGAGATGCAAAATAAATTACTCAAACGTGTATGGTTGAGGTGTAAAGATGTAGTCTGCCAGAAAGATTTTAGGTGAGTCATTAACACACAAAATAATGGTGAAAAGAGATTATAAGCCGGGATAAACAAACCAGGTTTTTCAGCATTTAGCAGATTTGAGCTATAAACTAGTCAGGTGGTCCTAATTATTGTTAACCAACCATGCATAATTTGCATTGATGTGGGATAAGACGGTTATATCACGCAAAAAGAATTAATATAGATGAATTCTGTTACTGTACTCTAGTTTTTATCCATAAGCAATGCATCTGGTCTTGTTGATGTTAAATGCATCTTGTGTTGCTGATAGCGAGGTAAATTTACGTGTATGGGGAACCGATAACTAATAACTACAAAGGTTTAATGCATGCTTGTATTTTCACAACTTCATGCGTGGGGACCTTCCAGATTGATATATCCTTTTGCATACTTTGCAGGCTACTCTTTACTAATCTTGGTGGTGAACGCCGTTTTGCATCTATTGTTGCTAAGAGATTGGAATCTCTTGGAGCCTTAACACAGGGAGACCGCAGGTAAATTACATTTAATTTTGGAACTTATTCTATGAGTGAGCTACTGAGCTCTTATAAAAATAAATTATGACATTCTTCTTGCTCCATGCTCGAGTGCATATCACTAAGTGATTTGGATGAATTGCAGGGCAGGACCATCTCTGAGTGCATATAACTATGACAGTGCTTATGGAAAGAAGGCATTGGTGGTGATGTATAGAGGCATCATGGGGCAGGTTTATATAGTCATAGCATGATGTGCTCAATTGCGTTTCTTAAGTCCAGATTAGCAGAATTTTTTTTAAGTTGATAACATAGGAAATGACTAGTGCTTTCTTTCCAGGAATCCCTGCCAGTTGTGCCTCTAGGATGTTCATCTGAAAAACCAGAAACTATCCAAGAATTCATTATCAAGGCAAAAGCAGCTCTTGTGTCTGTTGGAATTGTTAGGGACACAGTACTTGGTGTGTTTTATTTTTCACTTATAGGCATTTTTGTCCTATTGTATTTCGGTATAATAATGCTTGTTCTTTTAAGGGATAATGATAGTTTAATGTTTATTACACCTAACTATCCGAAAATGACATTTTCATACTCTAACTAATTTTGTCACTTTTTTAGTACACTGACTATTTTTTGGGACAACCTATCCTAAAATACCCCTGGTTTAAGAAACCAAAATTAAAACCATTCAATTTGGTTTATCTCTGGTTTATATTTAATATGCAATTCAAAGGTCTCTGGTTTGATTCAATTTTTTGGTCGGACCAGATTGAACCAGTTAGAGCCCAATTGAGCCGGTTCAATTTAATTTGACCGGTTTATTTGCGGTTAACCAATGGTAGTATAGGTATTTTATGCACTTGAAGGGTAGGTTGTCCCAAAAAATAGTTGGGGTACTAAAAAAGAGACAAAATTAATTTTTATTCGTCCGATATGGGACAATTTCACCACTCCCCCTCACAAGCAGGTTAGAGAGCAAAATGAGTATTGCACCTAGACCTAGATTTAACGGAGAAGAAGTGCTAAGAACATAAATGGAGTATTCATAGGCCTAATACGAACCAGAAATTGATACTATGTAGAATTTCAACCCAAAAATTTAAGCTATTAGGTGGATGAATTGGCCAATACATCGAGAGGTCACTGCAGCCACATTTTTTTGATGTGGGGCAATTTCAACATTACTGAATATATTTTGGATAAATTTCTGCTTCCAATTCATTCTATGGCGAGGTTAATGTTGCACATATGATATAGGCTCATTCCGTTAACAATGATTTCCTAAACTACAAGTTCTTGCATTTGAGGTAGGTACTGGAAAAGATTCTGGAAAGTTCTCTGGTCGTATAGTTGATTCTGATATGCATGATGTTGGGCGCTTTCTAAATCGGCTCTTGGGGCTTCCACCTGATATCCAGAATAGGTCTGTGATTTATGAAATAGACATTGCATGCTTATGGGATTACATATTGGCCTAATATATTTGATTAAAGTGCAGGCTTTTTGAGTTGTTTGTCAGCATCCTAGATCTCCTCATTCAGAATGCACGCAGTGAAGGGCATCTTGATTCAGGAATTGTTGATTTGAAAGCTAACATTATTGAATTACAAGGAACGCCAAAGGTCAGATATCTTATAAGTTACAAGATCAATTGTTTAGTTTGACAAAATTTAATAGCTTCTGCATTGTTTGGGTCCTCTTGATAAGCGTCTATGAGTTATCAACTAGTTGTGTATTTTCACAATGAATGAACTAATTTTCATTTCCCAGACTGTCCATGTTGATCATATGTCTGGTGCATCAACGGTGCTGTTTACTTTCACTTTGGATCGTGGGACCACCTGGGAGGTACTTTTTCTTTTCCGTGACTGGGTGGATGGTTTGTAACTTTGTATTAAGAAGGAAAATAAATTTTGAATTTTTCCATACTAGTTTGCAAAGAACTTGCTTGATGAAAAACAAAAGGATGGGAACGGTTCAACCACCGATGGGTTCTATGAGTCTAGGAGAGAGTGGTTGGGCAGACGCCACTTCATCTTAGCATTTGAAAGGTATTATAGTTAGAATTTCTTATAACAGATTATCAATTAATGCTTTTTGGAGTAAATTTATGATATTATTAGTTAATTTTGTATGCATTTTAAAATGTGGACGTCATTTATAAAATGTGATTTTACTCTTTAATGTCGCTTTCCCCTCTTCATTTATGTTATTTAATTACTTAAAGGATACACATTAACTTTTATGCTGTTTGTTTTACTGGTTTTACCAAATTGTGTTTCAGTATTGCATCTGGACTGTTTAAGATAGTTCGTCCTACTGTCGGGGAGTCAATAAGGTAACAAATTCGATATTTTGTGATGACAGAGATTGAAATGTTCAGCATTAACACACTTCTTGTTTCCTTCAGGGAAATGCCTCTGCCAGAGCTTAAAAACAAATATAGAAAATTGACATCTTTGGAGAAAGCTCGCAGTGGTTGGGAAGATGAATATGAAGTGTCATCTAAACAGGTTAAAACCATTTCAAGACTTCTAAGTCTGAAGAGTTTGAATTTAATGTTTAGGCAATTAGTTTACTAAGACGAATTGTGCTATACCATTAATCATGCCATATCTTTAAGAACATTATGCTGGAATTCATGATTTGGCTGCTCCCAATATATTAAAGCTGTATGTTACAGATTGGCTTGCCCTAAAATTATGATAAATGTATTGATCGTTTTACTTGCAAATTAAAGAGAATAAGATGAGAGTAGAGTTAATTTAATCCCCTCTGGTTGCTACACTGTTGATTTCATACCATTTAAAAATTGACCCTAGAAAGATTATATGGGTAAACCAAATTTATGCATGGTGTCTTCTAAATTTCATGCATAACCATGCATAAATGAAGCCAGGGAACAATTTGCTTATCTAATGATGACAAAAGTCTGTGCTTGAACAACCTTGACACCTTGTTGGGGGATAGAAATAGTGGCACGTGATATGCATATCTTATTTATCGATGGTCCAGTAGCATGGAATAATAAAATCCATGTTTCTGTGATAGTCATCTAACTTAAAGTGATGTTGGTGTATGATCATGGTCGGTTAGGATTTAAAGGGAGTTTGAGGGGAGTTTACAATGTAGAAGCAACATAGCAAAATGAATCGTATTGTCTGACATTTCTAATTGATAGTTATTCTATCTGGCCTTAGAAGCTCCTAATTTTCTTTTATTGTCAAAATTAATTTTCTTTATAATCTTAATTGTCTTGCTATCTAATTGTTTGGGACCAGATGAGCCTCTATGCCCTTTTACTGATGGCAGTTTGTTGTAATTTGTTATCTGCAGTGCATGCATGGCCCCAATTGTAAGCTGGGGAGCTTTTGTACAGTTGGCAGAAGACTACAGGAAGTAAATGTTTTGGGAGGCCTCATTCTTCCAATTTGGGGAACAATTGCAAAGGCCCTTTCTAAACAGGTAACTTTGGGTATTCTTTTTTTTTTTATCAGCAATTAAAATGATTAAATTAAAGAAAAAGAGATGATTCCCAAGATGGGAAAATAGATCTCTAAGAACCAATACAACCAAATATGAAAGATAGATATGAAAATAAAACTAAAGCTACAAGCCTAAGGAACGGCTTGGATGGAGGATGCTTATATTCCTTATAGTCAAATTTTTGAATGATTATGTAATTTGCATGACAAATTTACCACTTCACCATATTGCAGTCTTTAGTTAACTTTACTTCACGTAGAAGAGAATAGTGTAGGAATGCTAATTTCTGGCAATGCACTTTTCCTTTAACACCTATACAGGTATTGATTATCAAGCTTGGGCATTGTATTTGTAATGACATGGTGACTTAGATGAGTAGTGATACCACTCACTTAGCATCCAAATTCCAAACTCACTAATCTTAGCCACTGCGTCACCACAAATACTATCCCCAAGCTTAATAATCAAAACTTGTATAGGTGGCTAAGATAAGTGAGTATTGATGCTAGTGTTACCAAACCTCATTTAATAAGGATGAGCTCGCTGGTTCCAACTCGTTACATATTTTCCTAATAATTGTATGCTGTGAAGTACTGACTGAATTGTACATGGGGATTGTTCAGTACGGGTAAGATGTAATCAATCTTAGCCATGGGACAAAACACTTCAGTTTAGTAATGTTGTTTTAAGACAGCTTTGGTATTGTATTTTCCCTTTTGAATGGGGAGGAATTGTCGTGGTAGTGGTAGGAGCGGGATGACGATATAATTTTGATGTCTGTTCTGTTTGGCATCCTTTCGGTATTAGAAATGTCATTTAAAGTGTAACTGTGAGCACATTTTTATACAATTAATTTGTGTTGATTTGATAATGACCGAAAATGGTAACCATTTCCACAGGCCCGCCAAAGCCACAAGCGTCTACGTGTGGTTCGCATAGAGACAACAGATGATAACCAGCGAATTGTAGGGCTTCTAGTCCCGAATGCAGCTGTTGAATCTGTGCTTCAAGGTTTGAATCTCTCTTACACTTGTTTGTGTGTTACTGCTGTCTAAGCAAACAAAAGTTTTACTTGCTTGAACACCGTTGTTGCAGATTTAGCGTGGGTTCAAGATATTGATGATTGAGATAGAGTTGAATAAAAAGAGATAAGGCTTAGCCTGTTTTTGGCCGTACTTATGACTCAAAATTTATCAGAAAGTTGCAGTCATATATCTCTACCCAATATTGGGGAGGTCGAAGAGTTTTCTAACCCGCCAGCCTCACGGGAAAGGCACCAGCTATTTGCAGCACCACTGTGTAATGAATTGTGCAGTCATTCATTGACTTATATACTCCATTTTTTGGCATATAGTTTTTGTAAATTACCAACAGATTACTCTGTAATAGTTTTGAACTGATATGTATTGCCCGTTCAGTTTCATTCTAGAAATTTCACAAAACTAAGTCTTGATTAGGGTATCTTTGAAGGTACACATGTTAGTTAAGTGTAAAATGTTCATACTTGGGTGCATTCAAGTGGCATTTTTCTCAAAAATAAATGTGATGATGTGATGCATTTTAAAATTAACAATAATGGCATGATAATTGTACATATTACCTAATATACCAAAATAACTAGCTGACAAGCTAAATTCCAGGCATATACAGAAGCGACACCAAGACTTGAGCTACTACTTGACTTTAAGATCTGTGTCATTTAGACACAAGTTATTGAAGTGATAAAATTTATAAATTCGGTGCTACAGTGATATTTGAAAAAGTGATTAGGCTTTCATTTGGTAGAGATATATGATAGGGAAAATAAGAAATCAAAGTGGATTTGGTGGTAGAATGATCAAGATAAATAACAAAAAAAGAAAAGGGAAAAGACAAGTACAGTGTATACACCATTTTCATTTAACTATGCTCAACTACTATTATTTTTCTCTAGTGTTAAAATGTGGAAGAAAATGTTAATTGTGCTATGAAAATACTACAATACACTTGACGAATTCTTTAATTTTCAAGCATGTCATTAATTGGGTTTTAGATTTTGTGGTTGTTAGAACTGTCATGGTGTTGTAGGAATTAGGGTATCATCGTCTCTAAATACATATAATCAACAAATACCCAATCCAATTAACCAACATATGTTTATGACAATTAAAATCGTCACCTACACCAGCCATGCCATAGCCTCTGCTCCCCGACACGTCACTCCATCCTACCTGATCCCATGCCTCCCTACGGATTTCACCGGCCATAACCCATAACACATTTCCCTAAACCCTGACATCAACCATTTTCCCATGATGCAAATTTCAGACTTCTTCATTCCACCCTCATGATGCTTAGGCTTTCATTTCAGGTTTTGCATTCAGTATATCCATAATTTCTCCTGTAAGAATCGGGATTGTCAAATTCGTCCTGACCCCAATGCAATCCCTACACAGATCTTTCTTTAAAGTTGAAAATGAAGCATAAATCTAATTATCGAAGCCCAAACCGCCTTACTCCGAGACTAGTTGACACATGTGCCATGTCAACATGACTATAGTGTAAATTTATAATTGGTCATTCACAAGCATTTAGTTGAACGGACAAATTTAAATGACATAAAACGAAACATATTTTAAGTTAAGAAAGTAATATGTTTTACTGTAAATGGTAAATATTCAAAAAATAAAGACATTTTAGCCCTTCAACATTAACTTAGACAAAATTGACTAAAGTAAAATTAATTAAGGTACATCTTCATTTTTTATCCCAAAATGAAGTACAATAATACATATGAAAAATAATTAAGAAATAATGACACTTTATTATATCTAACTATAGCG
>JAYMTQ010000066.1:0-25749 GCA_036897385.1 Geranium incanum | reverse complement strand
GACCCAGGTCCAGTCCCGCCGCCGATCGCCGCCACGAACTCGAGTCGCAGGTCGTCTTCAAAGGGAATCTCCAATACCCTTCCCTTAAGGTAATGTTGTGTTCATCCATTTCTTGTTGCTGTGATTTGTGGGTTTGGTGCAAAATCTGTAATGTCCATTTTCAATATTAGATGGCGAATGTAAATCCTTGCTGCTACTCTTTGCTTCGTCGGAGAAATTAGAAGTTTAATTTTATGTCTTTGTATAAGTTTTGGTATGATGAATTATATGTTCTGTATTTGTCTGATAAATATGACAATTAAGCCAAATATGTTGTTTCAGGCCTTAGTGGAATTATGAATAGACTGAATTGTGCTGGATATGATGGGTCTGGGCCATATGAAAATTAAAACTGTGGGTTGATTCTCCATCTCTTGTAATATGAATTCAGGTTTATTTATGATATGATAGGGTAATTTAACATCTCCCTAATCCAATAATTGGGCAATAGTTCAGGTGTGGTGTGGTGGGTGGTATAGTTGGAGGGTTGAGGTTTATCATATCATAGGATTGAGCGAACTGTTCTATTCTTGCATGAAAGGAAGATAAAACCATTAAAAGTCTTGATGTCTCTGTATAAGAGGCATAGGTAAATCCGCAAGCTAACTTCTGGGTTCCTTTAAGGTTTTCGTAGACTAGTTCATGGACTACTTTGCATCAAACATGATGCCCAGCTAAAGAAATTATAAACTCATATGGTGGTAAATCATGCCATAAGTTAAAAACTTACAATCTCTTCTGTGAGCCCATCATTTATTCCCGTCGATGAGAACTACCTAACCGATGACACTCTTCTCTTAAAATTAGTGAATTTTTATTACTTTATGGCCTTTATTTTATTTCTCTTATTACAAATCCCAGTATGGTGACTCCCCTTTCATTTCATTTTTGTGTTCCTGCTTATACTGTTTTCTTTTAAAGTAGCTCTAGCTCACACTCCAATGTGTATGGTGGCTTCCATGCATTTAAGTAGTAATATCAATGACACGTTTCTGCATTCCCTGATATTTTGTTTGGAATTATTTTTCCAGTTACACAGGAAACTAGTGTTAAGAGAGACGTAGTCACAAATACACACTATGTAAATGTGGATACGGTCAACTGTGCTAAAAAGCCTGGCAAGGCTATTTCAAGTACCCTTCTGTGTACAACCGAAGATGACATTGCCAAAAATCTAGAAAATCATATGTTGGATGCTGCTCCACAATCCAATTCTACAAGCCACGGACAAAAAGAAGTTAAATTATATGCTCAAGAATCTATAAATCCCTTTGCTGAACTAGAGGCAAGAATTTCAACCCTTCGATCACCTTCACCAAAGAAAGACCTAATAAATGTCCATTTGGATTCTGATCTCAGGGTATGATAACTTCCACATTTGTACTTGCTTGTATTTTTTTTTTCAGAAACGTAGTTTCATGTTTAAGCACTTATGTGTTTGTACAGGTTGACCCAGTGGACATGTTTGCAGCTGCTGATGAATGCGTAAGTGAAAGTGCTACATCAAGTCCTTCTGATATTGCAGAGGATGGGGGTATGCTTTTTCATCATTTACAAGATTTTTGGGACATATAGGTGGTGTACCTTAACCATTCTCAGTTCTCACCATGTGTTGCCGAATAATTTCAGTTTCCCTCAATGGCTGGGCATCAGGTCATTGCTTTGACGATTTGGAAATGGTAATAATATATTCTTTTCGGTATAATAAACAGTGGCAACGAATTGGATAATACATATGTTAAGTTATTTAAGTTTCCATGGACTGAATGGATAGTTTAAAGGTAATCTCCTTAAGTGTCTGGACTCTAGACCGATCCACCTCGGTCTGAATATTATATAAAGTGATTTAACATATGTAATAAAATACAAGTTTTAAGCAAAAGGTTAATAATAAGTAATGTTCAGTTCATATTTGGATAAGATCAGAAATTCTCAATGAATTTTTTGGACCAAACCTAATCGATCTGTGATTAGTTCTGTACAGTTTTTTTATTTGATTGGTCCTGTACAGTTCTCCAGTGCAGATCGGATTTTGCATGCTCCAGTATCTTCAGTAGATGTTTACTAATCAAATTCACGCTGTTCTCACTGACTAATAAAATGTTTCGAAGGTTTTTTGGTTTCTTAAAATTTATCTTTTTATGCAATTGGCAGGATCAAGGAAACACGACAGTCATGCTTCGGCCTGATTATGTTATATATCAGGACTCCTACTGTACAGACTCACTGGTAACCTTCTCCCAAAGTTATATCAAAGCCGCGGGACATTGGAACAGCGAAACCTTTAAGTTCGAATGTGAAATCGATGACATTGTAGATATTAAATGTCAGTGGTTTCAAGGGGTGAGCACTTAACATGTTTCAGCGGACATTGGCTGTTTACTTGTGCTTTATGTTTTACATTTCTGGGTATTATGTGGGTAATTTCAGGTTGACACAATTTTGGTTAAGCTTCATGTAAGATCTAAGGATGCAGTTCAAACTGATAATTCCCATGGCACCGCAGGTTCTCCCTAAATTTAGTGTGGTATTTTGTATCTAGATTATTGAATTTCAATAAAAATCTTAAATGCTGGGAACTTTTACTTGGTATTACATGTACCAACCTACTTGTTGGATAGATTGTCCAAACCTACTTTGGGTTATTATTATATCTGCTGATTTGTGGATGCTTCTGATAATAATCACCCTAGTTTATATCATACATGTCTGTATCTATGATATGTTAAGCTTCCAAAGGAAACAAGCATGTCTGCATATCGTTTATGCTAGAGGATCTGAAAAGGTTAGGTCCCTCATGCCCCAATTACAGGGAGAACTTAGATCAGACTTTCCTGGGTATTCGGTTTTGCCTTGCCCATCAAACAAGCAAAAATACACAGTAGAAATGGTTGAAATTTGATATTATAATGACACATCTATGAATACATTGTTATGATGATGTGATAAACTGATAATATGAAGATACTTTGTACAGAATACTGTAGTCATACTCACTTTGTTGGGTAATCATCAATTATGACAGGACATTAATCATTACTGAAGCTTGTGTTTGCTATGTTGTGCTTTCACAATTGTTTGGGATTTTTTTCTTATATTTGGAGTGGCTTTTTTGACTAAAATTTGTCTGCCCACCTAAATTAATTCCAGGCACGGAGGAGTTGAAGTTTGCTGTTGTTGAGCCAAACTGGGCTGAGAAACAAACACAAATTACATGTTTGAATGACAAATACTTAGCTATATGGGATGTTGTAGCGGAGTAAGTTTCATTGATACATATATAGGATTTTACTTGTCTTTATTGGTTAGCTAATATTCCTTATTTTGATGTAGACCAATTTATGCCTTTATCTGTAGGAATGTTTATTGTGCTTTCTAAAAGGAGAGTGCTAGTCCTTTTACACTTGCTAGGTTATGTCTGTTTGATATTTACTAAGGACCTTTGACCTACTTGGAACAAAATATATGGTCATAACTTCAACTTTGATTCACCTCAGAACTTTGTGAAACTTGTTCATTAGAAGTCTGGTGTCAATAGCATTGTAGATATTCCCTTGTTTGGTTTCTTATAGTTGGCTACTGAGATCTCATACATGCTGCCAGTGTAATATTTGAGAAGAATTCAAGAAAATATGAATAACAAGAAAGATTGATGTGGGTTTTAGAGATTAGAATGATAAAGCATTATGGTCAAAACATTCTCTGTTCAAACAAAAAAAAAAGTATATTAAGTTCAATAGCAAGCTTTTATTTGTTATAGCACATGCATATAAATAGATGCGGCAAATCATAAGTAAAGTATGCATAATTATTGTGTCAAACATGTTCTTTGAGAAGGTATCATTGGCAATATTGGGAAGAGGAATGCCACTTTGTAATTACTGTAATCTTCATCCACCATGCTTTGAATCTATTATTGGGGATGTTGGCTTGATTTTAGAATTTAGGAGACTGGTGTTATCTTTTTGTAGTTTTCCATTTTGGTATTAGTTTACAGCGGTGTTACTTATTCTATAAAACGAGCATCCAATTTTTTCCTTCAGAGTCCCAAATAATCGCCCGTCTTACTAAATTTTCTTTTCCCAAAAAAGTATATTTTCTTTTTTTAGTAAAGGAATTATGGAGTTACCAATAATGTCCCTTGCATGAACTAATTATGACACTTAATTTGGGACGTAATGTTTAACATCTGAGTGGAAGTATAACAAGAATGAAACGCAATTTAGTATCTAGTTTGTGATGTGAATCTTTATTGTAAGTTGGTTCTGTGAGTTTTAAAGAACTCAATTGTAGCAGATTCTGGGGTGGGTGGTGTGCTATTCAATATCTTACCCCCTTTTTTTCTGCTTTCCATTTTGTATAAACACATCTACACCCTCTTGGCAGAGATGTTCTGTAATTTCACTTTGCTTTTCAGCCTTGTATCTTTCTAGGAATAACACCTTATCTCTTTAACATTTCTAGTGAGGACATGGATGGTGATGGCCTATCAGGGAGGAGTTACTTTCCTAGGTGAGTGAAAGCAAGTACTTTCCTTTGCTGTGGACTTTGGAGATTTAAATTTTAATGCTTTGAGCTGGATTTATTGAATTCTTATTTTGTTTCATTAGCTATATTCTGGTTTCCATTTGCGAGTCATTATGCTTACCTTATTTCTCTATGTCCTTGTAAATTGCAATGATTGAATTTACCTTTTTATATACCTTTTGTGGGTCTGATTTCCACGTACTGTTTAGGCTTTGAATATTAGCAAGAACGTTTTCATTTTTGCTACTATAGTAATTTGTATGTGAGTTTCACCATATGCCATGAATACATTGTTTTATCCTGCTTGTAAGACAATATGTAGGGCTGTATCTTTAAAAGATGGTGTGTATGACACGTCGACTTTCTGAATACTGATAGTATGTCGGGAAATCATAGTTAGGGCTTGCTGCAATAAGGTTCGGGATCACTTTGAATGTGCAGGCTGGTACTAGAATAGAACAATGGGTCTTGCGACTACTTTATAATTTATGTGCTCTTTTTAATGGGTTCAGGTTTGCTGGATAATAATCAATTTGTTTGCAACAACAGTTGGAAATCATATCCACTTCTCAAAACTAACTTTATCCATGTGTTTACTTTATTTAAAATATAAACCAAGTCAATTCTATATTGGCGGGAAGAATATGAATAGTGATCGCCCATTATTTACATATTTACAGTTGATTAATCATATCCTTGAAATCAGTACCTTCCACGTTCATATCATAACTAATGAAACCCTGAAAGAGCAATTTCCATATGAATAAAATATTTATGCTTTGCATCTGCAGTATAATAGTAACCTTATTTTAATTTTTCCGTTGAAGACATAACAAGTGGGGATTGTAAGCAAGAAGTCCAAACAACTAATAAAAGCTTGCCCTTGTACCTTTCTTGTAATTCCTAATGTTGGGTGTCAGCAGGGGCAGTTTCCAGCCAGCTTAAGGATTTTGTTAATATATATTGTTCTTGTTTTTGGATTCAAGACTACCCTGTAGTAAGCTGTTTATGTGTCCATAAATTGCCCGTGCAACTGTGCAAGCTTGTCATTGGTTTGGTTACGAGTGTTTGGTAATGTAAGCTAAAGTAAGTTCATACTGTCAAATTGGGGCTTTGTTGTGATCTGCTTTAATAAACGCTTCTGTGGAATTGAATTAGCCTATTTGATGAAGAATGATAGTCCTAGATGGAATGTATGCTGAATTATGTGAGATATTGCAGATTTGACGAGCCATTTGAAGAGGTTGTATACCCAAAAGGGGACGTAGATGCAGTGTCTATCAGCAAACGAGATGTTGACCTACTGCAACCAGAAACATTCATCAATGACACAATCATTGACTTCTACATCAAGTATGTTCAATTGCATGAATTGTAAGGTTTATTATGGCATACTGCATTCCTATTTTTTTTACAACATAAGGTTATACTGGACTAAAAATTAAACCCTACACAAACCAGTCATATTTTCTTAAACGTTTATCATGTTTCTATCGGTGCTGTTTTTCACCAAATCACCTAGATTTCTGTCTTGAATTGTCATGTAGAAACCTTTCACTTTTCCTTGTGAACCTGGCAGAACTCTGTATATATTGGAATTTGCGATTGTTTTACATAATTTGTTAATATGTTAAATTCACTTGCTGCATTCCTACACTGATCTGAAATGATTGGCAGGTATATAAAAAATCAAATTCAACCTGAGGAGAGAACTAGATTCCACTTTTTTAATAGTTTTTTCTTTCGGAAGCTGGCTGATCTAGACAAAGATCCCTCAAGTGCCTGTGATGGCAGGGCAGCTTTTCTACGTGTTCGTAAATGGACAAGGAAAGTGGATTTATTTAAAAAGGATTACATCTTCATTCCTGTGAATTTCAGGTAAGGAATTAGTTAGTAAACTTTTTTACTTAAGTCATTTTTAAAATCTTAGTGCTGACTGAAGTGTATGTATAATACTATAATCTAATGACAGTCTTCACTGGAGTTTAATTGTCATATGCCACCCTGGCGAAGTAGCCACTTTCAGAGGTATGTCCTTTTTGGACTGCGTTATTTTTTTGGTATTCTTTCTTTCATTCACGTATTTGTGTCATTTCAGATGAAGATAAAGATTTAGATCAGTTGCATAAAGTACCATGCATATTACACATGGATTCCATCAAAGGAAGCCATTCTGGCTTAAAAAATCTTGTTCAAAGGTAACCCTACAACTTCTGAAGTTGTATGAATTTACTCTTATTGCGTTGCTTGGAATTATATGTCATGCTTGATATGTGTTGAAGTAAAGTTTAAAATATGCAACTGTTAGCTTGTCTTTTGCCTCACTCTATTCTAGTTCTCCTTTTAATATTGAATTAAGAGTGTTTTAGAACAGGCCAAATGATTTGTGGGAAGCTTGGTAACATAATGTATGTCATATGAATAAACTTTGGTCTTTTTCTCCTACTCATGAAGTATGCATGCGAGAAACTTGTGTTTTTCTAATTGTGTACGACATTTAGCTTGTACTCTGGAGTTAATTTGATTATGATGAGTGATATTGCTTTTGAGATCACAAAATGATTTGCTAAACTGAAACTCTAAGTATAACATGTCATATCTACTTGTTGAATTTATGAATCACAGCTATCCAAATGCTGGTATGATGAAGCCTGCATATGCTTGTCTTATCAATGCATCTTCATTGAAACTTAAGCTCTGTTTCGTAGAACATAACATCCTAGAATAATATTCCGATCTTCTTGTCTTATAACATTGTGGAAAGCCAGTAAAGGGAGGACATTGTCTAGTTATTCTTCAAAGTAAGTGTCAAGTGGAACGTCTTTTTAACCAAGCATCTGCACATTTCTATAGAATGTGTATATCCATGAATTTCCCTTTTCATTTCCTTTTAAGTTGTTTGCTTTTTCTGATATGTAGGTTTCATGGTGTGGTGGTGTTTGCTGTAAACCTACTCTTTTATGCGTGCTTGAGATAGACCTATTATTTATTTTTCCTAGTTGCAGCCCAAATTTTGTTTTGTGGGAATACTCGACTGATCACTTTTATTTTGAAATGTCAGCTATTTACGGGAAGAGTGGAAAGAGAGGCAAATGGAGGTGTCTGAGCAAACCTCTTCAAAATTCTCAAATTTGCGTTTTGTTGAACTTGAGGTATGACCTCTAGTCTTGGCTTATAATATTAAATTATTAATGTGGACAGAATTGCTTTGATTAAGATTAAGTCTTATGGCACATTTTGATGATTAAGAATAAATTCTGCTTTAGTAATAAATTGTGAAGTGGTGATGGTGACCTTAGAATGGAGGCAGGATAGAATAGTGAATTTTGTATTTGGTTTTATACTTTTATTTTGTGTAGTTACTACTTTCTTAGCTGTTCTGAGTCTTTTTTGACGTGTTTGCCTTTCATGCAGCTTCCGCAGCAGGAAAATTCCTTTGATTGTGGACTGTTCTTGCTTCACTATCTGGAGCTATTTTTGGCAGAAGCGCCTGTTAGGTTCAGTCCGTTTCAGATTAATAAGTTTTCTGCTTTTGTAAGTCATCTGATCACTTCTGTTTTAACCTTTTTTAACATCTAAATTTTCCCAAGCTGAATACTGTGAGGTCAGGTGCAAAGTTGTCATTCCTATATCTCGCGTTAGTTTTTTTTGTCGCCTTTCTGTGTTAAGTGCCATGACAAATACCAAAGGATGGCTACAGATAATAAAGAAACTGATGCTGGAACATATGACATATTGAAAAAAGCCCAGTATAGCGTCCCTTATATATTCAACCTTATCCCTATTTTATAGTGGCTTTTTACTTACTCGAACCTCTGACATCAAGGCCACAAGGCAGCAACATTACTGTCACACGAATGACCACCCTCAACATTGAGATCATTACCACTCCTAAAAGCTTAGGTCTACAACCTGTTAATATAATGACCGTTGAGAGAGACCAGTATCTTTTTAACACTATTAGTGACAGAAGCATTTTAATCATCAGTTTACTTCATTGTTGAAAAGGGTAAAGGAAAATAGTTCACCCTAGCAAACCGCAATAGCAACAATTCCCCGTGGTCTAAGATACCTAGATTCTAATACTCAAATTGTAGCTATCTAGGACTGTGAATGCCCTTTTAACATTTTAACCTTTTCTGCTCCTAAGGTTGGGTTGGGAAAACTGAAAGTAAGCATATGTGCAGGTTTGGTATAGTACCCATTCAAATGGGTAGTGTATTACATGTCAAATGACAGGATAATAAAGCATTTACTTAAAATTTGCACTGCCAGCTATTTGTATCTGGATTAAACTTTGGTTTTCTGCTTAAGTGATGAAAAATTAAGCATTTAGTTTTTACATGCTCATTTATAATTTATGTCAATTTGTGAATTTCTTCTGCGTTAACGTTATAATAGCTAGCCTAATGTCAATTCATTATCTCACTTTTATGGGTTGCTATGTTTCTCAGCTTAATGCGGACTGGTTTCCACCTGTTGAGGCTTCTCTCAAGCGCGGTCTTATCCAAAAGTTGATATTTGAACTACTTGAAAATCGCTCTCGTGGAATCTCTTCAGCTGTATGCAATGATGAACATCTTTCCTCCAAACTCCCAGAAAATAACGGGAAAGAAACTTGTATGGAATCTGTTCCTGAGAGATGCAGTCTTGGACTGTCTAGTCATCAAAATCTTTTAGCTTCTGAGAAGGGCGATGGAATTGAAATCACTCTCTTAGCTGCGTCTCCAGTGAGGAGTTCTCAGTGTCTTAACAATTCTGGACTGGTTCTTAGAGATCTCTTTGAGTCGGGAGCTGCAGAAGGATCATCAGCTGACCAGTATCAATCCTACCAGGGGTCGACTTTTTACCATCTGAAGGGTGATCTTATGCCTTTAGAGGTATTGATTTCTCTCACTTTAACAAGTTTATATTTTGTTTTTTGGTTTTGAGTTTCACAAAATGAATCTTATTTGCACATCTAAATAGTTATTTGTTGAGATAACCTGATCATGCCTTACTCTTCCAGAATTTATTTTTAAATGCATATTTTTATGCATGCACCAACATACTTTGTTTTAAGTACTGTACTCCGTGAAACTCATTTTTAGTAATCCTTGATTTTGATAGCCTTGTGATATTCTTTACGCAACATTAATTCATCTTTTCTAATCTTTGGGTTTCGTTAGATTATAACATATGCAGCAATTAATTATCTCACAATGTTTTACTAACAGGAAGATGGAGAAACTGGGGAGGATTTTGTACTCTTGCCTTCAGAAGAAATTGGGTTTGGACTCGCATCTCAAGATTGCCCTATTTCACAGACACCAGGGGGTTTCAAAGCCGACACTGCCTGGGGCCCTGCAATTTCTGGACAAGCAACACATGATGACATTAACTTATTGGCAGAATCGTCTGACTGTGGGTCCGATGATGACATCGGCATCATTGAACATTTCCCGACAGGGAAAAGTATGGGTCTAAGTCAAGAGGAAGAAGAGGAAGATGGACAAAACTCTCTATCAATAGAGAACACCGTGGACCCTTTTCAAGGCCTAGACAAAATTGATGCTAACGGTAGAGACCATATTCCCTTGAATGATTGTGCCCCTATCCACATGGCGGAAACTACCGTTGAAGGTGCAATTGGGACTTCTCAAGACCTTGATAATAATCACGCCACTACTGTTGAAGGTGCAACTGAATCTTCTCATGACCTTGATATTAACCACACCACATATGAAGCTCAGGTTCTGTCCGAAGACCCTCAAACAGCTGAGGGTTCTCAGCTTGACGGGATTCTTCTCGAGGATAAACAATATCTTCCCTCTGAAGATCCAGCTTGTAGCGAGATGATGGAAATTTCTACTGTTGAAGGGTGCCAGGACTCGGACAAGACTCTCGCTAACAAAGAGAATGGAGATCACGCTCCTGAAGAAAATCCTCACATACCATCCTTACTCAACCCTGATTTGGTTGGATACGAGTTGGAACACGAAGATACCAAATCAGAGAAGAATGAGAATGTATCGGGTGATGATGCTGCAGAATTACGCAGACAGCAATCTGTGAAAAGGAGCAACGTGCCAGAATTGCAAGAACAACAAGCTGCGAAAAAGATGAGGCTGACGCCTCCAGATGAAGCATCTGAGAGCCTGTGCGACGAGCTCCGTTTGTAAATAAGGCTGTGGATGGATGGAACTTGATGACAGTTTAACACCTACACACCTGTACGGTCTCACTAGGTTTCGATATGTTAATTTGTGAATATTTGATGGCTATATACTGAGAGAGTAATGGTTTAGAGGGGTTGGGACCAAGTTCATAGTTGTTTAGAATACCCCATATTGCTTCCAATTCTGAAATGAAATTAATTGAAAGTTAGTTTTGTAATGGAATTTGACTTGCGCAATCTACAATATTTCTATTTGAAGCATCATTCCACACTGATGGTGGAAAATTTATTCAGATATGTATTTGTCGATAGAGATATAAAAGGTAGTTTTTGTTGTGAAAAGTATAAGTAATGTTAGGCTACTAAAGATGCGTCCAAATATTATTTTTCAAAGCAAGACTTCATGAAAAACATGGAAATAAGACATAAGATGGAGGAATAAAGTTGCTTTATGATATCACTTTTTATTCATCTACCTTCTCCCATTATTTTATATGCAAATAAGGACAATATGTCTTCCTCAAATTATTATGAATAGTGATGTAATAATAATTATTAAGTGACGTGATGACCATCAAGTGTGATAATGACAAACAAAGAATTTATTTTTTTATGGATAATGTCAAAATAGATAATGTAGATGTCATGAATAGTTCCCTCCCGAAGTAGCATAATTAGAGGTGCTTGACATAGTCATCCTCAAGCTAAGTCATAGTAAGTTAAGAGTGAAGTTTTCTCTAGAGTCCTCTCGTAAACTTTTGTGTGTTTATCAATAAAGCTTCCCCCTTTGTGTATATTTACTTGTTCATATCTTACTTGGTACAACCTTTGGTTCCTACCTCGATCCTTATGCATCCTCTGTGGTTGTACCCACTATGTGTCTGTAAATTTCATCATTCAAGATTTGCGTTAACTATAAAAGGCCGAAAGGAGACTTGTACTTCACAAAACATCGGTGAATTTGACAATACATTGGCAGAGTTGTCTACACATACTATTACAACAATTTTGTGACTTTTTTTGCATGAAAAAAAATCCATTACAGAGCATAATTTTTTATACGGGTAACTTATTTTGTGTTTGTGGGTAACTTATTTGGATATGCATATACAATTAGCTCAATTTCTTTATCATAAATTATAAAGAAAAATGTAAAAATCCATTGATGAACATAATTTTTGATGTACTAAGTCGAATGAAAAGTACATATACCTCAAGATCATCAGTGAAATAAATAATTTTTTTAAGGTTCATTAAGATTGTCAAAGTAGTAAATTGAACATTTTACATATTTAAGGCGGTCATTTGTTTGAACCTTAGTGGATATTGTTTGAGGCACTAATGAGTATATATTTCTTTTATATATTAGGTCATTGCGGTTTACCGATAAATTGTTGAAATCAATTAATTTTAAATTTGGTTATATGATAAATGATAAAATACTTTCATATTTTAAAAATAAACATAATTGGTGATGGTATTAGCACTTTGACCTTGTGTCACAAGTTCGAGTAGTTGACTAATTAGACAAATAAGGTTGTTTTAGCATTTTGTCAAAATACCCTGCTAATTTGTTTTCACATAAGACATCTTTCTTATCCCTCGTAAAACATGATTAGTCAATTAATCATTGTTACATCTTAACATGTATGAATTGTTCAAAAGTTATGTAAACTAACAAGAATATAAAAATAATTTTATTATGCAACTTTTTTCATTAAAAGTGCATGTTAGTATGATAATACATTATTTCCATACTTAAATTAGTATATGAATTATGGATTTCAGTAATGGAAACATAATAATGAAAAGAAAAAGAAAAGGATAGAATGACCGTTGGAAATGGCACGTGATAGTCACGGACTCGACATTTGAATTCGGACCTGAGTGTACTTTCTCCAATCCAGTTTAATTTGGAACTATTCTTTATTGTTTCGCTGTCAATTCAAAAGAGGTCTGTTTCTGTCTCTTCCTAAATTCAAAATCAGCCTGAAAATAAAAAACCCTTCGCCCATTATTCACGCCCTTCTTCTTCCTCCTCCTTCCCTTCTCCTTCTCCACGCACCTCTCGCAGGTACAGATCTTGCCATCTCCGTCACTCTCATTTCTAAATGTTCAGAGTCTCGCGATTCCTCATTCCCATTCGCATTTCTTCTGCAATTTCATATCTATCAATTTGATTTTGTGAATTTGTTCTATCGGTTTGCTGATTTGAAACCCTAATTATCGTATCATAGGGTTCTGTGCTGAATTGGTGTGTGGAAATCTGAGATGGAGAAGTCCGAGTGCGTGAAGGTTGCTGTTAATGTTCGGCCTCTCATTACTCAGGAGCTTCTGGTTGGTTGCACCGATTGCATCACCGTTGTTCCCGGTGAACCTCAGGTACTATTGCGTTTTTGTTTATAATTTTCTTGCTGTTGAATGGTGTAGATTTAGCTGAGATGGTTTTATTTCATTGAGGTGAAAGCTGTTTAAAGTGTTTGATTATGGGGTTTGGATCTTGGGAGTGCAGGTACAAATTGGTTCGCATTTGTTCACATATGATTTTGTTTACGGAAGTTCGGGGAAGTCGTCAGGTGTGATATATGATGATTGTGTTGCTCCGTTGGTCGAAGCTCTCTTTCACGGTTATAACGCTACTGTTCTTGCATACGGACAGGTTATACATTCAATTCTCAATGATGCTTTCTTAAGTGTGTACATTGATTTTACCTTTACCTTGCTTAATGTATTTGTATATTCATTCATGACTAAAGACGGGTTCGGGGAAAACTTACACGATGGGAACTAACTACAATGGAGCTGAAAGCAGTGGAGGAATCATACCTAAAGTGATGGAGAGCATATACACAAGAGTTGAGGAGTTGAAGGAAACTACAGAATTTCTAATCAGGGTTTCATTTATTGAGGTAATGAAATGTTATAGTTGAATTTAAGGTTCATTTTTTGTGTGTACTTGTCATTTCTTGTATTAACATATATGCATGCCAGATTTTCAAGGAAGAGGTGTTTGATTTGCTTGACACAAGTTCATCAACGTCCAACAAAAGTGAAGGGGCAAATTTAGGAAAGCCTACAGCACCTGCAAGAGTGCCTATACAAATTAGAGAAACAGTAAACGGAGGGATAACACTTGCCGGGGTGACAGAGGCGGAAGTCAGGACCAAAGAAGAGATGGCATCAAATCTCTTCCGTGGTTCCTTATGTCGCGCCACTGGTAGCACAAACATGAACAGTCAATCAAGGTGCAAACAAAGTTAATCTGTATATATTGTAGTTTTTTCTATCTCTTAGTTTCTTGTTTAGTTTGGTTTGCTATATTTTTTATGGTATGTAGTTGGATTTCTATGTCTGTCTCGGTGTGGGTCACATTCCATTGTTTTATGTTCCTGTTTGTTGTCTCTGTGATTGTTTCTGGCAATGCCCAATGTATGCGATTTTTCAAAATTAAGTATATTCTCCAGGCTATCATAATTGTGTTGTACGTTTGAAATGATTATCTTTGCATTAGAATTTGATAATTAATGGTGTTTCAGTAAGTAAGAAGACTTGACAAATATTGCATAGGCATGTTTGTAATGCCATTAAGTATATTTGTCAGATTTATATATGGACAATAGTTGATTAAATTATCGATTATATGGTTTTAGTTTTTTCTACCATTATGTTGTGTATTTTTTTGTTGTTGCATATTTGCTCCTTCTAAACTAATATAAGTTTTTATTCTTTTGATGTTCTTTCAGTCGTTCTCATGCTATCTTCACAATAACTATTGAGCAAAAGAAGATAACTTGTGGCACAACAGGGGTTGCAAATGATGAATTTGGGGATGATATATTATGTGCAAAGTTGCATTTGGTAGACCTTGCTGGTTCTGAAAGAGCAAAGCGAACAGGTGCTGATGGGATGCGTTTTAAAGAAGGTATATATAATATTTATGAAGGAGATTTTTTTTAATATTTCAATTTATTTGGGGATCGATGACCTTTTGTTCATGTATAAATGGAAACATGAATTGAAAATCTGTTTTCGCATTATTAATGTTTAATGTTGTTCAGGTATTAGCATCAACAAGGGTTTATTGGCTCTTGGCAATGTGATAAGTGCCCTGGGAGATGAAAAGAAGAGGAAAGAAGGTGGTCATGTTCCATATCGTGATAGCAAGTTAACCCGCTTGTTACAGGCATGTGATTATACTATCTAGTTTTCTTATCTCAACATTCATATCTTGTGGAAGCTAAACATTGCCGTGTTAAAATATAAAATCAAATGCCACAACTATATTTGTATTTCTCTTGTATATTGTCTGACAACTGCAACATGAATTTATAGGATTCTCTTGGCGGGAACAGCAAAACAGTAATGATTGGTATGTTTTTCAAGTGTTCTACTATTGAGTTCTTTAGATGCAATATTCTCTAACATTATTATTTGACATTATTGTTTTTTATTGCAGCATGTGTCAGTCCGGCTGATACAAATGCCGAGGAGACTCTAAACACTTTGAAATATGCCAATCGTGCTCGTAACATTCAGAACAAGGCCGTTGTAAGTTTCCCTTTATTTCTGATTATATATTTAAGAATGTAAACTTTTCTTTCTTATGAAATTATCTATTTTTTATGGTAGATCAATCGTGACCCTATGGCAGCTCAGATGCAAAAAATGCGGAGCCAAATTGAGCAATTGCAGGCCGAGGTTTTGTTTTATCAGGGTGATGGTGGTTCACCATTTGAGGAGCTTCAGGTATTTTTCCGGGGAAGAAATGTTTGCACATACTCCTAATTCAATATTTTTAGATGCTTAATAGTCTTTTGCTTTTCAGATTTTGAAGCACAAGATATCCTTACTTGAAGCAAGCAATGTGGAACTAAAACGAGAGCTTCAAGAACGGCGGGTTAGTTCTGAGCATTTAAGCCAATGTGCTCTTGAAGCTCAGGTTGGTTTTTTCACTCCAATTGTTAGACATAGTTTTGTATCATTTCTTGAAAGTTCAAAAATTGTTCTGATGAGAGATATGAGTAATAGATTGCTCTGCCATGGATTAATATGAGTTATATTTTAGTTGAGAAAGACAACTTGATCATGAAAATTGAGTCTGCTCGAAGTGGTAAACCATGGGATGAAATTGATGCCAGTTCAGATAAGGTTTGAAGGATTGATATTTGTTGTGCTTTTTTAACATTTTGATCATCATATGACATTTGTTGACCCTAAGGGAAATTGCTTTTTCAGGATTTTGACTTGGTGAAGTCCTATGTTTCAAAAATTCAAGAGCTAGAAGGTGAATTGTTGCGCTTGAATAGCTCAAAACATGGTCATTATTCAGATGGTCTGGAGTCAGATGATGATGCGCCACCTTCAAAAGGTGCATTGTTCTCTTGTCTCGATGACTGTGATACCAAAGCTGTCATATCAGGTAATGACGTGACAATTATTATTGTTTGTATAGATGGATCATTTTAACATCCGTGTGTCTATTGGCTATTGTACTTTTGACTATGTAACATGTAATAATGCTTTTTAATCAGCAAAAGATATATTTTATTGTACTAAAAAGATGTTCAAAGGCTACGAAATAAGTAAAGCCTAAAGAAAATATAGATGAAACACATTTATACATATACATACATACCATATATATAGTGGCGTTTTTAGCATTTATATTATAAATGTGCAATAACGGGCTTATATTGTTTTACTGCACTAGTGGATGACACTGAAGATGATGAAAAGGAGCTAGAACATTCTTCTCTTCAGGAAAAATTGGACAAGGAACTCAAAGATTTGGACAAGAAACTTGAACAAAAGGAGGTAAATGTTTTATCTTATGTATTGCGTTACCTCTATTACTTCTCTGTTTCTATTGTATATTATTGAAAGGTGAAATTAAGTAGGTGTTGCTGTAATTCTTGAAGTTCTGGTCTTTTGTTGTTTGATAAAATGAAGCGCTTTTCTTGTTTTACTTCTTACTTTCTATTGTATAACATGGAATTTCTATCCTTTACTTATTCAAGGCTGAAATGAAGCGCTTTTCAAGTGTTGATACATCAGTTCTTAAAAATCATTACGAGAAGAAAGTTCTTGAGTTGGAACATGAAAAGAAAGCTTTGCAGGTCAGTGCTTAAAAGTTTACTAAAAAAATTATTGATGTAAAGCTTCAGCTTTGGGGATCATTATATTATTGTCAATTGCAGAGAGAGATTGAAGAACTGAGACAGAACCTTGCTAATATACCATCTAATACTGATGATAAAGCTCAAAAACTAAAGGAGAATTATCTCCAAAAGTTGACGGTCCTTGAATCACAGGTGATTTTTGGACAGCCTACTCAACTTACATCAAGTGAAATTCGATGACTTATCATATTTTCTGGATTGCAGGTTTGTGAATTGAAGAAAAAACAAGATGCTCAAGCTCAAATCTTAAGACAAAAACAAAAGAGTGATGAGGCTGCAAAGCGATTGCAAGATGAGATTCAGAGGATGAAGTCTCAAAAGGTGCCACTTGTTTGAATATAAACTTGGTTATTGCAAATATAGTGTTAGATTTGGTTTATAATAGAGTTAATTTGTAATTTAGGTGCAACTACAACATAAGATCAAGCAAGAGTCCGAGCAGTTTAGGTCGTGGAAGGCATCACGGGAAAAAGAAGTCCTTCAGGTATAAAACTAAATCAACGACTCTTCCTTCCAGAATAAGTACATAAGATAATACCATTATTGCTTTCATATTTCTATTACATCATAAGCAGTTTATGAATATAAATTTTATACTGCAGCTTAAGAAAGAGGGAAGAAGAAATGAGTATGAGATGCACAAGTTATTAGCTTTGAACCAAAGGCAAAAGATGGTAAACTCATTGCACCTAGAATGTGTGCATCTTTTCATGGTTTTTGGTGAATCAGTCACTCTTACTCTGTTGACTTTCACGTCAGGTTTTGCAACGAAAGACTGAAGAAGCTTCCATGGCTTCGAAAAGGTTAAAAGAGCTACTTGAATCTCGGAAGGTTTCCTCACGAGAAACATCTGGTAATACATGGAAACATATATTATCCATGTTTTTTTTATATGTTGAAATTCAATAATAATTTTTCTTACGTATGTAGGTGTACATGGAAGTAGCCATGGAATCCAAGTTCTAATGCAAACAATAGAACACGAGCTTGAAGTCACTTTACGTGTTCATGAAGTAAGAACCGCATATGCGCGACAAATGGAAGAGTGAGTTTCATCATCTACTATTTCAATTAAGTTTTAGCTTGAATCCTCAAATTTGCTTTGCTATCCTTTATTTTTTCTACTCATTTGGGTTTTACATCATCAATCAATAGCAATTTCAATGGTCTTGGAGTATGGAGATATTTGTTTATTAGATAGTGGTTTGCTGTTAAATTGGGCTGTAACTATGTGACCTGAGAGATGTTTTATCATAGTTATATACTGTGTACCATTATGTTTCAATTCTGTCATTCGTAAAACATGTAACCAACACCAAATATGTATTAAGTTTTACAGAGTGATAAATTCAGTATAAAAAGTGATTATTTGGAATGCTCTAGGAAATAAAAGATCAAAGCCAAGCTTGAAATCATGTATATATCTATTTTTTTGTTGATTGCTCTCTTGGAATTCAGTGCACATTCAAAAGATTAGAGGCTTTTTGTGGTGTGAGCTTTTTATTTGGTATTGGTTAAAATAAATTATTTATTTTACTGTTATAGGAGAGCTAGAATGGCTAAAGAGGTTGCAAGACTGAAGGAGGAAGCAGAGTTGCTTCGACAGACTAATTTGAGGTGATATCCTGTTGTATAATTACTTTTGTTACGTCCGGCGAGCTTCCGTCACCTATGTATTTATATGCAAGGAAATTTATTTGAATGGTTTTATTGCAGTGATTCCCCTCAGACAATGTCTCCCGGTGCAAGAAATTCAAGGATTTTCGCGCTTGAAAACATGCTTGCAACTTCCTCTAGCATCTTAGTTTCAATGGCATCCCATTTGTCAGAAGCTGAAGAGCGTGAGCGAGTCTTCAGCGGCAAGGGCCGTTGGAACCAAGTGCGATCTCTTGCTGATGCCAAAAATGTGATGAATTATTTGTTCACTGTAGCATCATCCTCTAGGTATTTGTTTGTGCAATGTTTTATTCCCATTACTGTTTTTGCTATTCAGGCCAAATTTGATTAGTTGAATAAGCTGCACTTTCATTAGAATGCTAAATAGTTTATTGTTGATGTGTCTAAGGTGTCTATTACGAGATCGAGAAGTTGATTGTAGAGAGAAGGATGCTGAAATCAAAGATTTGAAAGAGAAAGTTGTCAAACTCAGCAGTGTGCTTCGGCAACTAGAGATGCAAAAGGCTCAGCTCATTCATCAGGTGAAGTCTCAGGTTAGTGCATTTGAATTTAAGATTAGACTATGGTTCTTTTTTTGTTTATTTGTGTGGAAATTATGATGATTGTTATTTTCTTCGGATGAAAGGCGAAGTGCAATAATAAACCCCTAAGCTAGCTCAAATAAAATGATGATATGAAAAAAAAATTATTGTTGCTGATTGTACTTAGCTTGTATTTCTTTCAATGTTGACTCTACGACAGAATGTAACTTTGAAGAAGTACGCAATGGACATGGCCGACTTTGAAACTATGGGAGGACACAAGTATGACCTGCGCAAGCAAGTAAAGTGTTTTACCCCTTTTAAAAGTCTATTTCAAAATTGTAATAGTTATAGATTTTTTTCCTAACCAAATTGGTTGTGTGATTTAGGAGCACCGAAGCTCGCTCATGTTTATGGAGGACATGGATACATCTGAATCAGACCACTCTGACCAAGAGTCTGCTGATGATTGGATTGGGTCCCGTAGAAAGAGAAAATCAAAATTCAGCCGCCGATCGAGATCTCAATCATCCGATTCGGCTGATGCAGACAGTTCCAAACCAGAATTTTCGCCTGATGTTGTACCCGTTGCGCCCATAAACAAAGCACCTGAAGTGTGTTGCTCATGCAGTAAAGCCTCCTCGTGCAAGACCACGAAATGTGAATGCCGGACTTCTCTAGACATGTGTGGACCATCTTGTGGCTGCATACCTGCAAAATGTTCCAACAGAGCAGCAGTACTCGAAATCAAACAAGATGTGAATGATTCAGAAGTTGCAGAGAATACCAATAATCTTGCTTCTCATGGAGCCATGCTGCTCCAGAGCGCGCTGCTTGAAAAGTCTTCTGTGACTAAAGACAATGATGGGGAGAATCAAGAAAAAGAGGACGACGGACAAAAAAGGAAGCCCCTAACCGATATCGGAAACACATTGGTAAGCTTTATTCTCATCCCTCAATTGCCACTATTCATTTTGCATTATAATCCCCAGGAATAAAAATTTAGGCTTAGGTTTAATCCGGGGACGTGAAGAGTATGCTATGTTCGAACTCTGGGTGATGTATGAGCCTAACTTTGAGCTCCCTTCCAGATTATGTTACTGATTTATTTATTTATTAGGGTGACTATAGTTTATAAATACTAAACTTGTATAACCTCACCAAATAACTTAGTGTTTGTGTACCGTTACCCTCTCCTTTGCCCGCTTAAGTAGTTGACACACTGTTGGCAAACCACGTAGATTTTCTTGGTGTTCTTGTTTACCGCTTTAGTCCTGATTGCACTTGTTTCCGCATTCGATTTTGCTCGCTATAATAACTTATTTATAAAAAAAAATTTATCATGTACCTTATCAGGCTAAATCAAAAGCACCTAAGGCTAACCAGAGAAAGAAATGGAAGAAGTCTGTGATTCAGCTTGTACCAGTTCCTCCACCAGAAAACACAAAAGTCCAAAACAAGCCAGAGAGTAGCAGCAATGCACCAAGTGATGCAGAATTGCCTTTGGTGTTACCAAGAGCAATGCGATCAGCTGCTTCCAACAGCAGCAATTCTCTTACCAGCAATCCCTTCAGAGAGAGGAATTCTGATACTCGGGACGAATCAATTGGTGCGAACAAGGAGGCTGGTGCGCGTGCTGCTAGGAGTCCTACCCGGCCAGTAAGAACATCGGACGAGAAAGAAAACCGTCGCCTCTAAACAACTCGGAACTAACATGTGAATTGATCCTTATGTATATTTGCTGACTAATCAAGTCTGATGTTGCTACTTCCCATTTGTATGTATATGAACCCAACTAAGCTGCTGCTCTCTGTTTCCAGGAACTGTACTATATTGAATTGTACCATCCTCTAGTTATTGTATTATGGCCTTTTTGGTTTGGAGTTGCATGAGACACCACCTCTAGTTATTGTATTATGTACACCTCACTTCTTATGAGCACTTAAAAAGAAGTGATGATTGCATAAAACAGCCCCTCTACAATTTTTGCAGGTTGTTGCTACCTTGAATCATTTTTTGGGCACCAACCTTTAATTAAGTAGAAAATGTCTAAACTAGTCTCTGTGCCATGTGGGTAATGATATGTTCCGGAATAGGTCGCCGGAGAGACAAGTCCTCTCGATCACCACAACACCCAGTCTCAATTTTATCGTTGCACGAACCAATTATCCAATCCCGACTCCATGACTGCAACAGTTACATTTCACACGGAAAAAGCACCATATCCAAATTTTAGGGGGAAAGAAGAACAAAAATTTACAGCAACAATGTCATTCCTATTTCATTTTAGCATCTAGATTTACAATGGAGAAATTACAAAATAAATGTGAAAACAGCCATGCTAATTCTTACATAGTTACCCTAACCTTCTCCACCCGGTCATCGTTGCCAAACGAACCTCACGCTTTTAACTGGTCTCATCAGCTGCCATAAAAGGGAGCAAACATTTTAGTTTCTCATCCTTTTGATTTGCACTTAGACTCCCCTCGGCTTTGCTACTGTTCTTATCTTGATTTGATTCTTGACACTCAACGTTGTTGTCTTGAATTGCATCTTCACTCATCTCGGTCTTGTTATTATTCTGATTTGAACCTTGACCCTCTTCAGCCTTGTTGGCAACAGCAGCTGGTTCGGGGCTCACTGTTGTCTTTGAGTTCAAGAGATCCTCAACAATTGTCTCTTCTTCTAACCCTTCTTGTTTGGACGAGGCCGCTTTACCTTCTTCAGATCGATTACTTAGAGCATCTGCAACATGACCCCCATCCTTTTGAATTTTCTCTTCAGGCACTGTTTTGCTTGGTGCGTTCAGATCCCCGTCCTTTTGGAGTTGCTCTTCAGATACATTTTTGCTAACACAATAACCTTCTCTTTGAATTTGGTCTTTGGGCTCAATTTTTTTTGGTGTGTCTGCAACACGAGCATCTTCTTCTTGGACTTGCTCTTTGGGCACAATTTTGCTTGGTGCTTCTGTAACACAAGCACCTTCTTTTTGGACTCGCTCTTCAGTCTCAATTTTGCTTGGTGTGTCTGCAACACGATCAACTTTTTTTTGTACTTGCTCTTTGGGCACAACTTTGCTTGGTGCTTCAGTAACACTAGCCCCTTCTGCTTGGACTAGCTCTTCAGGCACAATTTTGCTTGGTGCATATGCATCACGATCGCCTTCTTTTTGGACTATCTCTTCAGGCACAATTTTGCTTGGTGCTTCTGTTTGGGCTCGCTCTTCAGGCACAATTTTTCTTGGTGCTTCTGTAACACGAGCACCTTCTGTTTGGACTCGCTCTTCAGGCACAATTTTGATTGGTGCATCTGCAACACGATCACCTTCTTTTTGGACTCGCTCTTTGGGCAAAATGTTGTTTGGTGCGTCTGCAACACGATCACCGTCTTTTTTTACTTGCTCTTTGGGCACAATTTTGCTTGCTGCTTCTGTAACACGAGCACCTTTTTTTTGGACTCCCTCTTGAGGCACAATTTTGCTTGGTGCTTCTGCAACACAAACACCTTCTTTTAGGACACGCTCTTCAGGCACAATTTTGCTTGGTACATCTGCAACACAAACACCTTTTTGGACTCGCTCTTTAGGCACAATTTTGCTTGGTGCGCCTGCAACACAAGCCCCATCCTTTTGGCGTTGCTCTTCAGACACAATTTTGCTTGGTGCGCCTGCAACACAAGCCCCATCCTTTTGGAGTTGCTCTTCAGACACAATTTTGGTTGGTGCACCTACAACACTAGCACATTCTTGCTCTTCAGGCACAATTGCGCTTGGTGTGCCTGCAACACAAGCATCATCTTTTCCGACTTGCTCTTTAGGTACATTGTTGCTTGATGAATCTGCAACACTAGCGCCATCATCCTGCACTTGCTCTTTCGGCACATTGTTCACCTGAGAAACTTTAATCTCTTCTGCACTTTTCGCATCTTGTTGTGGAGACTTGGCGGCCAGGCTAGACGAATTACCTTGAGCCTGTTTTGATGACACATTTGGCAAAGTTGAAGAAATGGACGAAGAAGAACGTTGGATTGTCGATGGGGCAGTTCTCGTTGGTCCACTGCACGGGGCACTCGTCGTAACCAAAGAATACGTGGGGTGTGGAGTAGCTGCCCTACCAGTACGGATATAGTGTACATTAGGATGACCTGGCAAATGCGCAGTTGCTCCACCGGACGTAGATGATTTCATCAACGAACCCCCACCTGTGGGCATGATATGAACATTCTTAGCAGCCTTGATCACAGACTCTGCAACTGATTGTGTGGCGATGCGGGCACCAGCAGCAACTGCAGTAGCTATGACCATAGAATCTGAGTTGTAAACAGGCTTCGGTAAGGTTTTTTTGGCGATTAACCGAGATTTGGGGGACAAACCCAGCGTTCCCACTGGAGTTGATTTTGAAAGGATGGGACCTTCACTGCCAGATTCAGCCTTATTGGCAGCAACTTTTAAACCCGTCCCGGCTGTACAATATACAAGGAGAATCACAATCAAACTTTATTCACCGGTACACGAAGCATATTAAATAAACTGCTACTGGCTTAAAAATAAACCTTGTTGAGACTGAGCTGTGACTGGTACGGAGCTGCTGGCTTCAGCATTAGGAGAAGCAGAGTTACTAGATTTAGATTTCAAGCTTGTCCCAGCTGTTCAAAATTCAAACTTAGCATAGAAATAAAATACTACTTTGCAAAGATAACCCACGCATTAAATACTTAGCATGCTGTTTTTTTCTCAATTTATTAAGCAATATATGCAACACGAGACTTGTAGCTTTCAGATCAGAAACCTTGACACTGATGTACACAACTAGCATCAAGCTGTTGGTGTCAGAGTTTAAACCCATCCCAGTTGCTAAAAAATAACCAAATTAAATCTTTTCATAAGAGTACGAAAATAACAGTTTATGAAGTATTAGACCAATGTTGTACCAAAAGTCATCACATTTCTTTCAATTAATTCATTAAGTATATAAAATGCAGAATATTGGAGCTTTCTCAACAAGAAACCTTGTTGAGACTTATATGCAACTTGTACAGAGCTACCAGGTTCAGGCATTAGGTGGTGGTGCAAAGTCAGTTGATGCTTTCTTTATCAGCAATGAAAATAACTTTATTGAGATGGTAAACAGTACATACAGGAAGTTGAGCACAAACGTGGGCATAAAAATATATTTAAAACCTTAAAAAAGAAGTTCCAGCAAAAATATTGAAAGGGGTAAACCCAAAGCAGAATCTCGAAATCAAAGGAGCTACTCTATTGAAAACACCATTGAAATGATAAGCCCGAAGCGTAATTTCAAAATTAAAGGAGATGAACATTTAAAATTCATTAACAATATAGAGGGCACGGGGTTTTGAAGCTTTCAGATCAGATATACCTGGTTGAGACTGATGTCCAGCTTGCACGGAACTGCCAACCTCAGCATTAGATTTAGGACGCACAGAACTACTAGGCGTGATACCTTCTCCAGCTGTTCAAAATCAAAGGATAATCACATTCAAACTTTGCAAACAAAAAGTACATATCATATACAGACGAGACAATAACAGGTCACAAAGAAAACCAATGCAATAAAAAGCCATTCCTTCCAATTTGTTAGAACATCTAATTTCTGGAACATTTAGAATTTTTTTCTAATTATTCATCATCTAAGGTCTGGACAGGGAAAAACTCATCAGACCATAAATGGAAAAACTGACCGATACAAAACACTACTGGTATCTTGACATATGTTCTGAAGCAAAACATGTAACCAGAAATTCCCATAACCAAGTTACTCATAGGAGCAATATCAAAATTGGCTGCCCGTGCCACCGGCTATTCCAGAAACATTGGCTGAAAGAATTTTAATGAGCAACACCAAATCACCTCCGTCATTTCACACTTATTGCATGGTGGCAGTCTTTCACTGAGACACAATCCAAATAAGATGGTAATATGGTATAAAGTATCAACTTTTCACTAAAACCAGAAAGTGTATACAACATAAAAGTACTCCTTGAAGAATACTATTATTAGCATTATTATTATTTTCGAGGGCAAACTAGAAACTTCATTTAACACAACAAGGAAGTGAGGAGCACTGAAGATGGAGTAGAAAATCACCAGGGGCAACTGAAGAAGGTGATGTTATCCTTTTAACTGGCGGGTTGAGGGCAAGGTTCATCGCATTACGAGCTGCCAACTGTGCCTCAGAAAGTTGTGGGCTAGGCAATGGGATTGTTGCTGCTACATTCTTGTTGCCTTTTTTCTTGCGAATAATAGCCCATCTCTACAAATACCAGAATACACCCATGATAATTAGAACTCAAAGTGCAGCCAAATATGGGTTGAAAGCAGCAGTTACGTACACAGGTGAAGATTTTACCACGTGACTTATCCTACAGTTCAGGACATAAATCATCAAGAAAATCAAAATTAACTTACAAAAGAAACAATTTCCGTTGACGGGATTTGAACCCGGGAAAAACTGGGTGAAACCCAGGCATCCTAACCGGACTAGATGACAACTGATTGTTCCAATTCCAATATGGCAATAACTATATCTCAACCAAGTAAATGCTTATGCAGGCAAATAAGAATGAATTTGTCCCCAAAGTTGCACCTACTGCAAACAATTATAGAAGGCCCAACATTTTAATTCATTAT